>CM069236.1:2502195-2564695 GCA_035582765.1 Acer negundo | reverse complement strand
AGGTTAGAACCTGCCTTCATATCACATTTATTTGGTTGATAGATTTTCTGTTGTGTAGGGAATTTGGGGCCATATATATGCATAAAATGATTTCAGCCATAAAAAAAAAAAAAACTTACATCATATCAACAAGAAATGGCTACAATTAAGATATGACTATGATTTAAATCAACCCTCAACAAGACAAAGATTTGGAATATATCATCACATGATCTACTAAAGAATTTGAATATTACAAGATCATTAGAGAGGTGTCGAAATTCGAATGTCTCCGGCATACAATGTTTTGCTTGTCGCTACAAGCACACTAAATTTACTTGTGCTCACTGAACCAAATGGATCATGCATGACTTAACTCACTCCAGAATCTCCAGATGCTGTAGATTCTCTTGAGTAACAAATCAATCTAACATAAATGAAGACTTGCCAATTTAGATTAGGTAGTGGCCTTTTCGCGACAAAATTTACTACTCAAATCTGCCTCCAATTGTTGGAATATTGATGAGAATAATCCTGCAATGAATCGATAAATTTTCTAAAGAAGACAGATGCAAGCTTCAGTTAAACAACACCAACTTAACAATGTATATAAAGTTCAGTTTTCCATGGTGAAGGTGGCAAGACAAGCAGGCTCCAAACAATTAGAGAATTTTTCTTTTCACTAGTAATGTGCGGATAACAAACAAAATGATGAATCGCCAATTAGATATGATTCATTGAGTTAACTAAAACGTTTTTTGAATGAGCATGGTAAACAAAAAAATGGCCCCAGATGGAACAGAGTGGCCAGAAAACATCATATAAATCATCCGACAGCTTCCGTTTGTGCCAAAATAAGAGTAACATTTAAAAATGAAAAGAAAGATGAGTGAAAACCTGAGAATGGGCTATCTCCATGCTGTAACGATCCTTTCACCAGAAGTGTTCCCGGGATTTGCTGAAAGACCTGAATCAACAGAACAATTATGCACATACTCTTAACAACGTAAATTATCTTAAAACCAATGCTTGGGGTGGTGAGCATACCAAAACACAAAAGGATAAAGAATTCGAAGGAACGTGGAGGCAACTTGAACTACTGGATGTCTCTTGCAAATGTTTGCCACCAGCAGCATCATCAACATCATTTACCTCATTCTTCAGGATTGCATTACAGTGATCCTTTGATGCAGTGATCTAATTAGAATGAAATTATAATGCATGTGAGCACACAGAAATATTATAACAATATAAATCAAACACCGTTATTAATCAACAGCTTTGATTCTTACATCGACAGTAAACAAGGCAGAATTCAATTTACAAGATGCACCGGTAGAATGGAAAAAGGACTCAATTGAGTGCAATACATCTACGGCAATAAATTGGCGCTGAACACCCTACAGTAGAAAACTAGAAATATTAGACCATTGAAACATCACAATAGTAGGAACAATGAAGAGATGTATAAATATATACATTAAACGAAAAAAAAAAAAAGAAAAGAAAAGGATAACCGAACCTCAAGCATGAAAGACAAGTTTTTTTTTTCAGTGACATGAGGTGATATTATCTTCCTGGTAGGAGGCATGAATGTCCAAGCAAGGCCCCATCGACATGTTTTCCCTTGGACGAATTCAGTTGTTTTTACAAGGTAGCTCCAACCTCCCAGAGCTTGGATGTTAAAATCTTCAGGTTCAATTTCCGCCCAACCATTGAATTATACCACCTAGAAATCAAGAAACATGAAGGCTTGTTTTCCATAGAAAAGATCAAGAAAACAATGATGGTAAAAGATGGGTAAGAGAAGGATTGTACTTAAAAGTTTGCTTCAGTGCAACACTATCCTCGATAATACGAGAAATGAAAGCCTTTTCTCCACCTGGACAAACCATCTCCTTAGGAGTTCCGCCACAAGAAGTTTTCGGATTAAGTCCTGCTTCCTCCATGGTCTCGAAAAATGGAGGATTGCACATGCAGAAGTCGAATTTCTCACCATCCCTGACCACACCATGAAGAACAGGTGGTCCATGATATATGTTATTCGCATCAATAGACAGATCAAATGGAGAAGAAGATGAAGGCACTGCCTGCTCTTCCACACCATTTAAATCCAGATTGCTTTCACCACAAGCTGACTCACCATTATCCGATTCTACACCAGAAGTTGGACAACTTTCAACCTTTCTAATTTCTATTAATTCTGAAATATGTGGATTATTTGTAACGTTTTTCTCCGCCCACTCTAGTGCTATATCAGTCACATCTACAACCAAGTTCAACCACATCAGAATTCAGTGGACTTAAAAAAATAAATAAATAAATAAAAATAAAAAAAATAAAAAAAATAAAAAAAATAAAAAAAATAAAAAAATTGTAACAATACTGAAATGCTACCTGACCCAATAAAACTCCACCCCAGAAGAGAAGCACCGAGAAGTGGGTAAATGCAATTTGCTCCAGTTCCAATATCGAAACCCCTCACATTATCACCATTGTTGCAAGTCTGTGAAATGATATCAGAAGACAGAAGATCTTCAATCCAGTGAATGTAATTGGATCTGTTAGGCACCGTGGGGCAGAGTTGTCCATCCGGAATCCACCTACAAGACACAATTCACATTAAACTAATCTTGTAAACCAATTGATCTTCATATCAGGAAAAATAAAAATCTTCATGATAACCTTAGTATTTAACAGAACAACGACTCAACATAGCTCAAAACTTGAAGAAGTAAAAAGGGTTCTTCAAAATCAAACATTACAAAGTCCAATGTTCCGATAACATTTAACCACTTCATGCAATCTTCAAGCTCATAAAACCATATCCATGAGATTACCAAGCTCACAAGAAGCCAGAACACAGAGCAGACTTCTATCAAAACTTGAATTTGACAATTTGAGACTGGATATAGTTAAAACTAGAATAGCCTAATTCAACTATTAATTCATAATATTCTCCACTTTCTACTCTATAACATTATGATAACCAAACTTTTATAGAATTAATTACACATTTAATTAACATAACAACGAAGCTTCAAACAAAATGTTCTATCTTAAACTTGATAAAGCAGTTCAAATTCCTTTGAACCTTTAAACAAATTCAACACAAGACAACAAAATGTTCAAAATTCAACACAAAAACAAAACTTGGACTGTTCCTATAACTTTGCATTACATTAACTAACACCTACCAAGAAAAATAAAAACTGAAACTTTAAAACAGAGAAACATCAAACAAACAAAAACCATGTCGAATCCAATGAAAGCACCCACAATTCGAGCTAAAACGCAAAACCCATCTGAAATTCAATGAAACAAAACAAACAAACAACACACAACAAGCGGATAAATTATTACCAATTGATGCCGTGATCGTGAAGGAGCAGAACCCGTGTCAGCTCCCGGGTCGCGTTGAAATCGGTCCAGTGAATTCTCGGTCGACCGTCGCGAGAGTAGAAAACGAAAGGTTCAAAGGACGGGTAGAGAGAAGCCAAGAAAGCGAAATCGGGTGGGTTCTCGGAGTATTTGTTTTTCGGGTGGATCGTGGGTCGCTCCACCTCTGTCCTCCTCTTCTTTCCCATTATTTTTTTGACGGTTGGGGTTTAGAACCCGACCGACCGAGAAGGGTTTTACCAATTTTATTTTATTTATTTTAACATATATTCAGGGCCGGAGAGATTATATTTCGAGATCTGGAAAAGAGAACATGACTCGAATCCACCACATTAAAGACTAACTAACTTGACATCGGGGATCTGAGAAAGGGGATATTTCGGGGTCTGAGAGTTTGAGAGAGGGGGATATAGCTCGAATACACGACTTCAACGACTAACCCACTTGACATATAATCTATTCAATACATTACAATTATGCAAAACTCGTAATAAAATCAATTGGTTTTATTACTGGATTTTCATGGAAAATATTTCATATTATTAGTTAATTTGCAAGTCTACATATGTATAGTTTAGTGTACAAATAAATAAAAAACAATAAAACAAAGACTAACATTGATTTAAAGTCTATATAATTATCAAATCTTCTATACCAAATGTAAGAGCATTCATTCAATAATGTATTTGAGTCGTTGTCACTCCACATCGTATTTGGTATTTCAGAAAAATAATAAGAATACTAATTAAATAAGTTACAACTTACAAATCTGAAAAGTTGAAAAAAAAAATATATAGAAAATCAAATTAACCCTTTCCCAAAAAAAAAAAAAAAAAATCAAATTAACAATAGTTTGTAACTCTTTTGTAAAATCAATTTAAAGATTTTGAATTTACAATTTGAACTCGGTATTCAAGTAAAATATATATATATATATATATATATTTTTTGAAATTATGTAATACATTATTATATAAATTCGAGATTTTTTGGAAAGAATGAGAAATCGAACCTGTAATATCACAGTGAATATATGAAAGGTTTACCATTGGATCAACGTAACTCTTTTCAAGTAAATTAATGTTTATTTAAATTTTATTATATAACTCAAACTCAATGATCACAATATCATCTCACTATGTCCACGTATCAAATATAATTTAGAGTAGCTTTTGTACGATTTTTTTTACGGAATAAAAGAGGGTTTTTTTTTATTATTACTTGTCAAAACTCAAAAGGAGCTTTTTTTATTTAAAATAAATAAATAAAAATTGAATAGATAAATTGTCCCAATACGAGATCAATTAATTATCCTGATTCGATCGGGTCCAAAAATAGTAGAGAATTGGTTCGGACATAGTCCAAGGTTGTAACTAGATTCAGCCTCATTAACTCATTATTTGAATTAAAATCCAATCCAAGGAGATTCAAACTCCACCCAGATTCAAACTTCTATGTGATCAAACCGAACTACCGAAGTCTCCTTCAAAAAAACAAAAACAAAAATGATTTCCCTTATGGGTGCACGTGGAAAATAGCTAAAGATTGTTATCATGCAAGCTGTTTGCGGCAATTCTCGATTGGTTATATATATATTTTTTCTCCCTTTAAGATCAATCTGAACTTTTAAGATTAAGATTACGATGAGAGAGTTTATTAATTAAGTCTAAGAAGTCTTTAACTAAGATGAAGTATATGAATCCAGGCCCGACACTAGAGGGAGCCCAGTGAGACAGCCGACTAGAGCCTCCGAACTTGACCCCAAATTGTTAAAAAAAAGAAGAAGAAGTGATAATTACTTTAATGGCCATCGAATTGATGACATACTATCAAAATGGCTAGTGAAGGGTGCTTTTGTTAAAACACATTAACAAAAGCACCCCCTCCCTGGACACATAAAAGCACCCCCTCACTGGACACATGTCAAGTGCTGAGGGGGAGGTAATGTTTACCCATATTTTTATGGGTGAGTAAAAATGCACTCATTGTGATTCAACAGTGGATCCTTTTCAGTCTATTTAAACCCCACTCATAACATTTCTACGATCTTCACTCAACCCAATAATCTTCCATGGCTTTGGTACTCAACCCGCTACATTTTTATTTTATTTTTTAATTTTTTTTTACAAATATTGGAATGTACGGTTATGGGAACAATGAAAAAATCAATTTGGATTTTGGGGTGGGGGCATTTGGGGTCGGTGGCTAACTATTCTAATATGAAGAATGGTGTTATCCAAAACCAGTCGTGAGCTGGGAATTTTGGGAAGAGGTGGCAGAGGTATAAGCAGCGTTATTCAAGTTGAGCTTTTGAGGATGGCCTAGGCAGCTGGTTTTACAAGTATTATAAATCTGTGGTTACTCTTTTGAGTATTGATTCTAGCCTTGAACTCCTAATCACCACCCCCTTTTAGTATCATAAAGAATTGTAAATGTCTGATTGATAGAGATTGGAACTGAGTTTAGGCCATGTGTACAAGAAATGCAACAGATTGGCTGATGGGCTTGTGAGTTTAGGCCGAGAGATGGAGGTGGGCCTCATGTTTTTTTTGTAGATGATGTTAATCCAACAGTTTTGTATGGTAACGGACTAACGGCATGTCGACAATTGATGATATCGAAATTTACTTTACAAAACGATATCGTCAATGGATGAGCTATAAACTCAATAAACAAATTCATGCAGAACATAATAAAGTTTAATAAATCAAATAATTGGAGAACTTGTGAAAATGTTACTTTTCATAAATCTTGTACTCCTAGTAATCAATGGTAACGCATGACTAACCTATAAAAATATTTATCATAGACATCCGTCAATTATATACAACAATAAAATAAAAATGAACTCGACTTGTGGTATCGTAGTGTCATCCATGGCTTGGTGACCTAAACTCAAATAAATCAGAATAGTCACTCGTAGACCGGTGTCTTAGCCCAAATAATTCAAAATAATTATTTTGTTTTGAACTTTCTTTAAAAAATTATTTTGCTTTTTTTAAGGAAATTATTATTTTGTTTGATGCAAATCTTTTAAGTGATTATTGGTTGAGGCGGATTTATAATTTTGTAAACTTTTTGGGTTATTTCAATAGTTTTTGTTTGGGTGCATCTCTAATTATAAAACTATTTGGGGTTTCTTTGGTTTGTAATTATTATTATGAGCTAAAAGGACAATTTTGCCCCTAACCGTTAAGTTGGTAGTCAATCAAAACATCAGTCAATGTTTTTCAAGGGAGGTTTGTGCAATTAAGTGAAAAGTTGAATATGTGAACAATATCACCTAAACTCAAGGGTCTATTGTGCAATTAATCCTTTTTAAACCAACAACTCAAATCCTCACAAATATCGAAAATTATCATATACAGGATTCCACACTTAAATTCGTGCATGATCTCAGTTTTGTAACCATCCAATAAAGAATTTTGTGATGCTATGAAACTAAAATCGTGCAGGATCCCAAAACACATAAGGGTGTAAGTTTCTGAAACATGGTTGTCTGTTTTTAGGTTGAAAAAGTAAACCAAAGTTGTGGGACACTCATTTTCAGATTTGCCATCCACGAAATTCGACAGCAACCTGAAGCATTAATTGAAGGAATAGCCTATAGTTTCATCAAGGAAATTCTTTTACAGGGTGGAAAATACAGTGTACAACCTGTAACATTTCGGATTCATGGATATGCTAAGCTGTTCATAACTCAGTGCTACTCTCAGGGATGCGCTGATCGGTTGCAGATTTTCTCTACGGATTTCATTGATGGGGATTTTGTTGATGCTTGTGCTGGTGCTACAGATGCCAGAATTGAAGGCAAGGCATGAAAAATCTCTGATTTTGGTAATTTTTTTGGTGTGTTAATATGTTTTGTGATGTAGTTTTTGATGTAAAAAGAGTTCTTGTGGATTTCATTTTCAAGGAAAAGCCTTCAATCCGACAATCATAAGGCTTAAACATGATAAAACGGTTCAATTTGTTTGTAACCGATTTTCTAGTAAATATGTTGCAAGAGGAATACAATTCTCATTAAATTTCCTGCAAGTTTTATCAGGTTAGAACCTGTCTTGATATAAATTTATTTCAAGTCACATTTATTTGGTTGATAGATTTTCAGTTGTGTAGGGAATTTGGGATGCATAAAATGATTTCAGACATAAAAAAAAAAAAACTTATATCATATCAACAAGAAATGGCTACAATTAAGGAATGACTATGATTTAAATCAACCCTCAACAAGACAAAGATTTAGAATAATATATCATCACATAATCTACAAAAGAATTTGAATGCTATTACAAGATCATTACATTTTAAATGTGGTTGATTCTCACCATTTTAATGTGGTTTAGTTATAAAAAGTTGTCATTCAAAACAGAGGATTCTACCACCCTCGATGTGACTCAGTGGTATTGACGCTCATTTAGTTTAGTAATGTCTCATGGGCAAACGTTATATACCTTTGCCCATGAGCTTGCGATCAAGTTATAATTGAGGGAAGGAGAATTCCCAAGAACTATCTAGATTGATAATCAAAAAACGCCACTACAAAGGATGTATTTTTTTGTACTTTAAGATTTAACGGGCAAAGGTATATAATGTTTTATATAAACGAATTATTATAATAATTGTCTTGAGTTTGAAAATTGTTATTTATTTATTTATTTATTTGTAATTATTAGAGCAAAACATTATGAGCTTATATTAGGCTGTTTTTGGTCATTGTGGTTGTTTAAAAGGGTTAATAGGCACTTTCAATTTTATTTTTGGGTTCAATTAGAATTCTTTAGCTAACGATTTAACCTGGCCCAAACCCGAATCTGAAAATAACTATGAATGTCAATGATTTAATAGATTTTTTTGTTGAAAAGAAATCAGATGAATTGAAAAATTGGTAATTATTTGTTGCTTTATATACGCAAAGGCATAGTTTGCTTAGATCAAAGCAAAAAGTTGTATCACCTGAAAAGAACAAATCATCGATTAAACATGAATTATTTTGCATAAAAACATGAATTATTGTGCTTAAAACTCTTAATGAGAAATCTTGTCAGCAAACTTGTTTTAAATATTGATCAACCTCTAGAGAAAAGATTAATCAATGATCCCTATAATATCACCGATCAAACTGTTATGGGACATTAAACCCTTAAAACATATTTAAAACTTAGTATATTTATTTCTTTAAAAATAACTAAAAGCTATAACGTGATTTTTTTTTTTTTTGTTCTAAAAACAGTTAAGTAAATGAACATCCCACAAATCCTATACTGGAACAATATAATTAATGAGTAGTTTCAAGTCACGATTACACGAGTAAAATTTACCCAAAATGTTGCCATTTCCATATATATTTTTTATTTATTAATTTTGTGTTAGTGATATTATTTTTTCTTCTTTTTTCCATAGAAATATACTTTGGTAAATGACCTTATCTTCAATATAATGCACCGGGTATACTGTGATAATCAAACTTTTATAGAATTAATTACACATTCAATTAACATAACGATGGAGCTTTAAAAAAAATGTTCAATCTTAAACTTGATATAAGCAATTCAAATTCCTTTGAACGTTTAAACAAACTCAACACAAGACAACAAAATGTTCAAAATTCAGCACAAAAACAAAACTTGGACTGCATTACATTAAGGGGGGTGCATTGGATTGAGATTTTAATAGACAATTTTGGGGTGCAAGGATTTTATGGATTTGCAAGACTATTATAATAATTAGGATAATTGGGATTATTATGATTATATGGACTAGACTTTTAGGATTTTGAAAGAGTCTTTAGACTTTATTTATAGATTATTAGGGGCCGTCATGTAAGCGTTTTTCAGTTGTTGTTTTTCGAAAAGAAAAATGAAAATGAAAACAGTGTTTTTGGTTTCAGTTTAGAAATTCGAAAACGCGTCTAGTAGCATATACTGAAATCCGTATTTTAAAAATAAAAATGGGAACACTTCTGGTAGGCTAACCAAAAACTTTCGAAAATTGAAATATCAAATTTTGAATTTTGTTCAATATTATAACAATTATAAATAAAATGATTAAATAATTAACAAAAAAACATTTTGTAATTTAATTTATAAATTAAACAAATTTTAACAGTTGAAGAGGGAGAGGGAGAGGAAAAAGAAGAAGAAGACCAAGTAGAAGACCAGATCGACCGTCATTTAAGCGTTTTTCAGTTTTTATTTTTCGAAAAGAAAAATGAAAATGAAAATGAAAACAGTGTTTTTGGTTTCAGTTTTGAAATTTGAAAACGCGTCTGGGAGCATCTACTGAAATCCGTATTTTAAAAATAAAAACGGGAAAAACGCATCTGGTAGGCTAACCGAAAACTTTCGAAAATTGAAATATCAAATTTTAAATTTTGTTTAATATTATACCAATTATAAATAAAATGATTAAATAATTAACATAAAAACATTTTGTAATTTAATTTATAAATTAAACAAATTTTAACAGTTGAAGAGTGAGAGGAAGAAGAAGAAGAAGACCAAGTAGAAGACCAGATTGGCGACGAGAGGCGACGCAGAGCAGATCGACAGTGAGAAGCAACGTAGAGCATATCGGTGATGATCGGCGGCGAGATGCGAAGCAGAGAAGATCGGCGGTGATCGACGTCGAGATGCGACGCAGAGCAGAGCGGACGAGGAAAAGAAGGAAGAAGAAGAGGAGGAAGAAGAAAAGGAAGAAGAAGAAGAAAAAGAAGAAGAAGGAAAAGAAGAAGAAGAAGACGGCGGCGGCGAGAAGCGACACAGAGTAGACCGATAGCGATCGGCGACGAGATGCGACGCAGAGAAGATTGGCGGCGAGATGCGATGTAGAGCAGAGCAGATGAGGAAGAGGAAGAAGACGGTGGCGGTGAAAGGCGAGCGGCAGAGGAGAAAGAAGATGAAAAGGGAAAGAAATACCTGGGCTGATGAAGAACTAGTTCAAGAGAAAAAAAAAAGAAAAAAAAATTGTTAATTTTTTTGAAAACCAAAAACAAATTCAAGAAAAACAAGTATTTTTTTTTTTTTTTCAAATTTTCCACTTTTAACACTAGTTTTGTTTTTCATTTTGTTTTTGTATTTTGAAATTAAAATGTAAAACGAAACAAAATGAAAAACGGTTACCGAACGCGAATTCGAAATCATTTTTGGAAAACAAAAACGAAAACAGGCTGATAACAGTCTCTAGGACAAGCCCTTAGGATTATCTAGATTTTATTTCAAGACTTTTTGAACTTTTATAAATATGGGCTTTCAAAAATCGATTGTAGTATTCAATTTTCTCCCCACATTAACAAATACATGCACCCAATATGAATGTGTGGTTGTGGTTGAATGTCCTTAACTTATAATTTCAGAACGTCCTTACTAGAAAACTATCATTCATATATATATATATATATTATAGTAAAACAATTATATCTTTATCCACGCTAGTCATTCCAATTTATGTATAAATAAACCATTATGTACACCTATCAAAGGAACATGAACAATAATAAAGATGTCACAATTATGAATCATTATTCAACATCTATTCTATAAATTTATGTTTTTTTTTTTAAAAAAAAAAAAAACGAAGTAAAATAACTTAAATTGCGGCTAGTCCTTACACTATTGGCCAACTCAACCATTCAACTATTGATCAATCAAATGACCAAGCGAAACCAGAATCCATGAACATCGCACTACTCCACCCTCCAGCCTCCAACCTCCAATCTCCAGTCACCAATCACCCACCCGTGGACAGTAACTCGTCCAAGTTGAAGATTTAATGGGGTAGGGAAGATTTGATGGGGGTATGGAAGTTGAGAAAGCCGGAAATTTGTGATGAAGATCTTATGGGGGTGTGGAGGTTGAAGATGATTTTGAGTGAGAGAAAAAAGTCTGGAAAGTATTAAGGGAGATAGCATGACAATTTTGGGTTCAAGTTATTTATACATATCAGTAAAAAGTCTGAAAAATCCATTTTGTCATAAAATCCTAAAAATCTTGATCTCAATCAAATACCACCAGACAATTTGCCGCCTCTTAAAAGTCTAGATCCAATATCACAAGACAATATGGACTTTTTAAAAAAATCTTAAAAGTCTAGATCCAATACCACAAGATAATATGGACTTTTTAAAAAAAAAATCTTAAAACTCTTGATCGAATACCACCAAACTTATCTAACTTATTAAAAAGTCTCAATTCAATACCACCAGACTTTTACTTCCCAAAATCGTCTAATAAAATTTTAAACCAATACACCCCCTAAGGTACGGTTGGTAAAACTTGTGAAATTTCTAAATTTCAATTGCGGGTCTTGGGCCTCTTGGCCCGATAAGGTAACGGTTGGTTAGGGTGGGCTTCTCTCTGTACACGAGTACTTATGGGGTCAACTCTAAACTAAGAAAAATTCCACATAGTGGGTTCCTAACAGTTATGACTCATGTATATAATGTTCCATAAAATATTGATAAATTTTTTTTATTTTTTTTTTTAATAAGAAATCTTGTATATAATGTTCCTATAACTCTATAAGTCATGTATTAATTTTCATCCATTTTGATAATATGTAAGGAACCCATTATAGGGACCAAGATATTTTCATCTAAAAAAAAAAAAAAAAACGTTAAGAGACGAAAATAATATCTAGACCTTATATATAATATTTGATCTTGATAAGTTTCAACCTACCTTTAATTCATTCCGGTCAAATTTCAACAGACCGATAGCTCTATATTGTCAAGTTTTAAAAAAAAATAATAAAAATGAAAATAAAAGAAAGAAGCGAAGCCTTAGAGCATATCTAATGAATAAGTTCAACTTTAAACCTCTTGAAACAATTTGGAATTTTCTTTAGCTTTACCCAATATTATAATATGAGATGGGGTTAGTCTAGTAATATGCCTCCCAAACTTATATTATAAGATTATGAGTTCGAATCGTATCTCCCTCTCCAAATTTCGAATTCGTATTAATAGAATAAAAAAAATAAAAGAAAAGAAAAACAATATGTATCGGATAAAAACAATATATGAATATATATATATATATATTACCATTTACTCTTTTCATATATATTGGATAAATTTCTCTGATCTCCTTTATAGCATATATATGTTATCAAGTAAACACAAGGAGGAGTATTCAATTAGGATTCTTGAGTACATTTAAAGATACTATAAATCCTGGTGTATTCAATTCGGACATTTAAAGACTTTAAAAAAGTCTATATTAATCCAGTGGTATTCAATTCAGATTTCTATAGACTTTTAAATAATCCTTCCAAATCTAGATATATTGAATTGGAACTTTAAAAATATCTATAAGAATCAATGTGTATTCAATTAGAACTAGATTTTAAAGGATTTTATTTGGTCATAGATTTTGGTGGACTTCTTGGTGAGAGATATAAATATCAAATGTCATAACATATCCAGTCTTCTCCCCCAAGATTTTGGTGGACTTTGCTCTCTCACCCTCTCAAAACAAAAACATATTTCTTCTTCTCACTTCTCCTTTGCTAAAAAAAAGGAGCAAATAGTGACAAATGATATAATATTTGTTAGGGTTTTATATGCTTGCTACCATGCTGGCCGTGAGATTTTTAATTCTATGAAGCCAATGTATGGTGTTGAGCCCAAGATTGAACACTACGATTTCATGGTTGATTTTCTCGGTCGAAGTGGGAAGATAGAATAAGCTGAGGAGTTGATGAAAGGAATGGGTGGAAAGCTGATATGGTGATGTTAGGAGCTCTAATATGTTGGCAGCTTGTAAAAATCATGGGAATATTGAGGTTCCTGAAAGAGTGGTGAAACAGGTGATTGTTTTGGAGCCTAATAATCATGGGGTTTATGTTGTTTTGTCTAATATGTATGCGGAAGCTAGACAGTGGCAAGATGTTATGAGATGGAGGAAGGTGATGAAAGTAAGGAATTTGAAGAAAACACCTGGGTGGAGCCTTATAGATGGTAACATTTTTAGGCTTTTATGTAGATAGGCATCAGAAACCACTAAAGCTACTATTTTTTTGTTACAAAAATATGCTATCAATCTCTGTTTGTGGGTCAACCAAATGGATGTCCTGCCATTCATATGACTCTAATATCTAGGGGTGGGCGTTTAATGGACCGGTTCACTTTTCGAGTGAACCGATAAAAAACCGATAATATCCGGTTTTTGAAAAAGTGAACCGGTCCGATCAAATTGAAAAGTGTGAACCGATGAAAAACCGATTGAACCGGTTTGGTTCTGTTCGGTTCGGTTTTTTCGGTTTTGGGCCTATTGGGCCAAATTATTGAACTTTAATTTTTAAAATCTATTGTGAGTAGAAAATTTAAAAAAACACACATTTTTCATATTTTGGGTCTATTGGGCCGAATAATCCAGCAATTTAAACATTAAATCTAGAAATTTAAACCTTAAATCCAACAATTTAACCTTAAGTTCATAACAATCCACATAAATTATAACAATTCACATAAGTCATAAACAATCCATCATTAAGTCTAGAATAATACAATTACACAATAACTTCATAAGTCATAACCCAGATAAAAACAACTTCAACGGTCTAGAAAGAGTTCATAAACAAATAGTTCACAGTAGTCCATTGCACAACAGCCCTTGCACCAAAGTTCAATCCATAGCATAGCAGCCCTTGCACCAAAGTTCAATCCATTGCACAACAGCCCTTGCACCAAAAACACCAAAGTTCAATCCATTACACAACCCATTGCACAGCAACCCTTGCACCAAAAAGTAATGACAGTAAAAAAATCAATGACAGTAAAAAACAGCCCTTGAATCATTGATTTAACTCGATTCATCAAACAAAAAATCAATGACAGTAAAAAATTTCATAATATCAAAAAATTCTTACCATTGGCAAATTCGAATCGATTGTTCATTACTTTTACACATCAAATGTTGTCATTGATGACAATTCTTTTGTCAACTTCTCAAGCTCTATATATAGATAAAAGTAAAGGTTAGTATTTTTAAAATAAAACATGAAAATAGTAAAAGATAAGCAATTTATCAAACTGATTAATAACTACTTACCGGTGTTGGAATCTTCAATGAATTGCAAATTTTCTAACGATGAATCATCACTTTGAGCTTGCATTATTTCTTCTTCAAATTGACTCGTACGATACTTGGCTTGCAACCAATTTTGTGTACAAATCAAACACTCCGCCATTTTAGGAGTCAATGAACTCCGAAATGAATCTAGAACTCGTCCTCCACTACTAAATGCGGACTCGGACGCAACAGTCGAAATCGACATTGCAAACACATTTTTGGCAACCAATGCCAAAATAGGATAGTGTGCAATAGAAACACTCCACCAATTCAATACATCAAAATTAGAACGTTTACGTTCAACCGGCTCCAAGAAATACCTCTCCACCTCATTTTTACACATAATATTATCTTCATTCTCAACTGTCTCCGAAAAAGCTATCGAAAGGTCAAACACACTACTATCATCACTTTGTAGATCACCAAATGAGGGGACTTCAACACCACCACCATCACCACCACTATATAATGCACTATAACATTCATATAACTCAACCAATGCATTTTTTATGTTTGAGGTCATTAATTCACGACTTGTAGCACCGTAGAAAACCGAAAAACAATAAGACACATATTACAATTTGTACCTAGGGTCCAACACCACTGCTACTATCAACAACTTGTTCGTTTTATCCAAACTCCCCCAATATTTTTCAAACTTAATCTTCATACTAGAGGCCATTTGACACACAAGGTGATTTGCATCACCACTCATTGATGTCAATTGGTTGTTAATTGTGCTCCATTTATAAAAATATAAGTTTGAAGTGACACTCAATGACCCACTAAATTGCAAAGTAACATCATAAAAGGTTTTCAAGAATTGGACAAATACCTTAGCATTCTCCCAATCCTCAAAGCGAGGTGGCCCAATCCGCTTTGGCTCATTGCCATTCTCCTTAAAGTAGTTCTGGTAGTTTCCATCTTCATCATCCAACCTATCAAAAGCTTTGACAAATTTGAGTGAACTCGCCAACATTAGATAGGTTGAATTCCACCTAGTAGGCACATCCAACACTACAAGCCCCTTATGTTGAATTTTTTCACGCTCAACACTTCTTTTGAACGACTCGAATCTACTAGGAGACGATTTTACAAATTTCACGGCATTGCGTATGGCAACTACCGAATCATGCATCTCACTTAACCCATCGTTTACTATTAGATTCACAATATGTGCACTACACCGTAAATGCAAATATTTTCCATCCAAAATCGCACCATCTGCATGCCAACTATTCAACTTTCTTTTCACATAAAGAATAGCCACAGCGTTAGAAGCTGCATTATCCACAATGATTGTGAAAACCCTATCAATACCCCAATCAAGTAACACTTTCTCAATATACTTCCCAATAGTCTCCCCTCTATGATCAGAAATTTGAGTAAAACTCAAAATATTCTTTTGCAATTGCCATTTTTCATCAACGAAATGGGCAGTCACAACCATATAATTGATATTTTGGATTGATGTCCAAGTATCAGTGGTAAGACAAACCCTCACCTTACTCTCTCTAAATTGTTTCATCAAAGACATCTTCATATCAACATAAATCTGCAAAATATCCCTAACTATTGTTCTTCTAGATGGGACATCAAACCTAGGCATACCCATACGACAAAAATTACGAAAACCCCGTTTCTCTACAAATCTAAATGGTAACTCGTCCACAATCAACATCTCCACTAATGCTTTCCTAGTACCATCCTTATTAAAAACACCCAAACCTAAACTACCTCCACAACCCTCCCTTGATGATGTTGTAAATGCACTAATAGAGGTTTGTTTTACTAAACATGTTTGTTTTGGGTCAGCTGAAACTAATTTAGCACGGTATTGTTTGCATTGTTTCCGTATGTGTTTATTCATATTGGTTGTCCCATTAGTATTTGAGTCACAAGCATAGTTTTTTGGATAGTATTTGCATTGTGCTCTCATTCTCCCATCTTCAAGGTACCAGGTAAAGTGATTCCAAGCATCAGATGATTGTCTACCCTTAAGTTTCACATCTAGAGGGGGTTTTTCTATAGAGCCACTATTTGATGTCCTCTCACTCCTAGATATCGAAGAATTAACAACATTAGCCGGTAAAACATTATCATCATTCATTTTCTGTTATGACATAAAAATAACAACTAATTAGACTAAAAACAAAAACAATAACCACATAACAGAAGAAAATTAACAGCATCAGACATGGTACTGCATTCTGTATCAATACGACAGTACATATATAATATGTTGAATTTTCATACAAATTTTCACACAAGTTAAATATTCAATTTGTATGACAATAATCGTGTTGTGTTATGATATATTAACAAGTAATTTGTATATATATATATATATATATATATAGAGAGAGAGAGAGAGAGAGAGAGAGAGAGAGAGAGAGAGAGAGAGATACCTCATAGTCCTAGCAGTAGCAAACTAACAGCAGCAGCAGCTGTGGAGTGGACTTAAACTTGAACTCTCTGCAGAAACTAAAAAAACAGATATATAAATTATATATTAGACAATCAGGTACAAAAGTAACACAACACACATTCACTATAACAACAAGAGACCCCAACATGGCAACAAGACAAACCAATTTATATCTATATCAGTTTAATCCAACAAGACAAACCAGTTTATAACAACAAGAAACCCCACATAACATAATACAATACAATATAAATTAAAGAAAGGCTAATTTTGGCATTAAGTGAAAATTATTAACAAAATATAGATTTTTAAAATTTTTAATAAGGTGTTCAAGTTGCGGAATTTACCCTGCAAAGAAAGTTGTTGATTAAAGAAGTAATTAATCTCAAATAAGCTCTTGTTGTATTTCTATAAAACATAGTTATTAGTGTCAGATAACAAAGTTGACAGGATTTATGAAAAACAAAAATCCCAGTTATACTTTATTCTTTTATTTTCATTCTCTTATGTGCATAAACAGATAATATGTTTAGACTAGCTAGTCTCCAATCTTATCAATGTTTCTACTGCAGTAGAACCTTAAGTAGCCTTTACAAGAGCATAACAAAAGGACAATGACCATTTTTCAATCTCAAATAGAAAACAATTTTTCATCAAATAATGTAAGCAAACTAGACATCAACTATGAAATTAATCATATGGATCTGATGCTTAATGAATCAGGTCTCATAGGGCAAGTGAAAATTTTCCACACCCTTTTGTGCAAAACTACTCATCAACTTAGAAACAATAAAATCAGAGAGTAGTTACATTTTTAAGACTAGAACCGAAGTGATATATCAGCAATTAGTTACTCCTTGATTCGTGGGGAGTTCAGCTTTACACATGTGATCAATTTAACAATTACATTAAACAACAAACTTAATTTCAAAAGAATTCAAATTCACCCTAATGATTCTCAGCTCCTGATCAGTTAGTTCAACAACATGACAAAGCCCTCATCAACATCTGAAATGTATTCAAGCTCAAGCAAATTTCAACAAAGGGCATGATATTTTAATTGAATTCTAAGACATCAAGAACAAACAGGTCAGATAAACATTGCACAGTGTGCAAACACAGCAGCTAAGCTACATTTGTAGTCACGGAAGAGAATGAACAGATCGACATAAAAGAAAATAAGCACAAACAGAAATCGACGAAGCAGAGAACGGCGGACGGCGGACTGTGGACTAGAACGGTCGACGGCGGACCAGGACGAGAACGGCGGACGGTGTATTTGAGAGATTTAGGGTTAGGGATTTGATGAGAGAGAGAGAGAGAGGCAAAGAGAAAGAGGAAGTCAGGCAGCAAAAAAAATTAGGGATTTTTCTTTATATACCGGTTTTCAGTTCGGTTCACCGGTTCAATCCCTTAAACCGGAAACCGAACCGAATCATCTGGTTTTTTTTTTTAAATGAACCAAATCGAACCGATGAACAGTAAAAAACCAGAAAAAAACCGATTGGACCGGTTCGGTTCGGTTCATTGGTTTTTTGCCCACCCCTACTAATATCCATTATTTCGAGATCATGGCTCAGTCCAGCAGATCACTTTTCCAAATCAACTTCCTTGGAATTCACAAAGGGTTTGCAATGATCCCCACTCAATACATGTGAAACTTCATATGAAACATCGTATGAATTGATTTGCAATTCAATATTCAATGCAGTAATTGAAGGCCAATTGGTCAACTCCTAATACATGTGTATGATAAGGTGGGGTAACTTTGTATTTTAATTCTATTTATAGCTTTGTATTATGTAGATAACGTGATACATTTGTTTTATTGAAACATAATACATGGAAAAAAAAAAAAAAACTATAAGGAAGCCATAAGCAAAGTCTAAATGGAAAACTGGAAAGGGAAATAGCTGATTAAGGAAGTAAAAAGTAATAGAAGAAAAAAATGAAGCAAGCAGAGATTGTTGTTAGTACTGTAAATTGTATTAATGAATTATATTTGTTGAGTGTATAGATTGTGTTATTTGGTCATATAATGGTATAATTCTCCATCTATAATAGAAGTCAGAGATAACAAATCTATGAAAGTCCATAGATGCCTAAACAAATCCATAAAAGTCTGAGGTAGATGTCTAAACAAATCAATGAAAGTTTATGAGGATTTATAAAAATTCGTAGAAATACATGAAAATATGTTACTTAAAAAATGTCTTTAAATGTTCTAAAAAATCCTAATTGAATACACCTTCCTAAGTGTAGTCAAAATCATTATAAATTTCTTTAAATTGTTTAAAATCTAGTTCGAAATGTATCAAAAACATCCTTAAAACTTGCGAGAGAAACTCCCTTATATATGGAGGAATTTTAATTATGACTTTTGGAATATGATGAGGAAATTATAATAATTAATTAATGATAAGACTAAGTAACTATTTGGTATATAAGAATAATAATGGGTAGTTACCCTGGTGACCATCAACTTATACTACCACTATCAAAATGGTTACCGAATGAGAGATTGGTTTCAAAATAGCCATTTTTGACAAACACCGTTATACTAATAGTCATTCCATTCATTTCCATACATTTTCATCCAATTCCATCCAATGAATGACATATTGGTAAATAAGTGAATGACATTAATTTATTTTAGATATTTTATAGAAATCAATTTTTTCTTTTGTTTTTTAAAACAGATAATTATATTTAGTGTGTGTATATACGTTAGCATATCTCAAACATATATATTTTGAAAAGATTGATGCTACAAAATCTAAAAATTCAAAAAAATATATTTGAGATAAGTTGAAAAGAAATATATATTTTTCTTTTTTCAGAAGATTAAGGCTATAAAATCTAAAAATTCTAAAAAGTATATTTGAGATAAGTTGAATATATATATTCTTTTTTTAGAAGATTAAGGTTACAAAATCTAAAAATTCTAAAAACTATATTTGAGATAAGTTGAAAAGAAATATATATATATATATATATATATTTTTTTTTTTTTTTGAGATATGCTATATGTATATACACACACTTAATATAATTATTTGTTTCAAAAAACAAAAGAAAGAATTGATTTTCAAAAAATATCTAAAATAAATTAAATCATCAATTTATTTACCAAAATACCACTCATTAGATGGAATTGGATGGAATGGTCATTAGTGTAACAGTATTTACTAAAAATGGTCATTTTGAAACCAATTCCCCATCCGATGACCATTATAATAGTGGTGGCATAAGTTGATGGTCATCAAGATTATTACCCTTAATAATAATTAAAGGTTTGAGAAGATGATAGTTGTCAAAGTGGGGTTGTAATGGATGGATGAATGGATCATGGATGGCATCAGCATGTCTGGGTATTTGTTTAGTTTTTCAATGCCATGTTTTTCAAAACGGGCTATTCATTCATTAACCATCCAATGTTCTCCCTCTTATTTTTTGAATAGTCGATATATACTTGCTACTAATCTACTATGACTATTTCATTTTTATCCGTGGCAGTTTCATGGCTTAATTGCACAAACACTCTTTAGTTTAGATGAAATTACACTCGTATGCAACCATTCCATTTATTGCACAAACATACCCTATAGAATGTTGACCAGATGTTGACCAAAAGGGAATAATGAAAATACCCTTATATGAAATTATCATTTCCCCCCTTGAGCTTTGTCATATTAGATAAATTGATTCCTCTAGTTTCAATAATAGCGATCAACCCCCTGAAACACTTTGGCCACAAATTAAAAAAAGTATTCGTCCTCAGCAGGGGTTAGACCTTTACCCTTATGGTTAGAATTCTTAAACCCTAGAGGTCTGATGATATATATATATATATATATATAAATATATATATGTATGTATATATAGTAATTAATTTGTTTAAAATAATTTAATCTATTTATATAATTTAAAATTAACTCATATATATATTATGTATTTAAAATAAACTCATATTCAATAATAATATATAAAAATAGATAAAAATAGATTTATGAAAAAAATAATAATAAGAAAACAAAAGGAAAATAATATATAGTTATGGGCTTTGATTTTCTGGGCTTTTTTTTTTTTATCAAATTGAAATAATGTATTTTTTGAAAAGGAAAAAAAAAATTTTTAAAAAAAATTTACGGGCTTTGATTTTCTAGATTTTCTAGGTTTCCTTTTGTTTTTCGTTTTATTTTTTTTTTCTTTTTCATAAATCTGTTTATAAATATATTTATATATATATATATATATAATTATTAAATATGAGTTTATTTAAAATATATATTATATTTATATGAGTTTATTTTAAATTATATAAACAGATTTAAATTATTTTAAGGCTTAATTGCACAAAATAATTTAAATACGTTTATTTTCATAATTTAAACAGATTTAAAATAATTATTTTCCTTTTGTTTTCTTATTTTCTTTTTATTTTCCATAAATATGTTTTCATATAGTATTATTAAATAGGAGTTTATTTTAAATATGTATTGTATATATGAGTTCATTTTAAATGATATAAATAGATTTAAATTATTTTAAACAAATTATATAACTATATATATATATATATATAAATCATCAAATCTCTATCAATGAGCTTGAGTAGCTATGTTGGTTAGGGCATAAAAACGGTAATCATAAGGTTGAAGGTTCAATCTCATTTAAGGACAAATAATTTTTTTAATTTGTGGTCAAAGTGTTTCAGGTGGTTAAGTGTTATTATTGAAATTAGAGAGACCAATTTGTCTAATATGACAAAGCTCAGGGGGAAAAATGATAATTTCATGTAAGGGTATTTTCGTCATTCCATTTTGGTCAACATATGGTCAACATTTTACAGGGATGTTTGTGCAATAAATGAAAAGGTTGAATATAAGTGCAATTTCGCCTAAACTTAGTGCATGCTTGTGCAATTAAGCCAAGTTTGATTACTGATTTTGATGAATTTGACTTAATTTGAGATATTACCAATTAAGCTTTATAGTTCAATTCATTTAGGTGCAAAAACTTTTGCCAATAATAGTAGTATAAATTATTTTGTTTTACCATACGACTTTACATCAATTAGAAAATTTGGAAACCTTAGCTCTCTTGAAGAGTTTCATCAATTAATTACTAAATTAGTAGTTAGGGCAATCTATGATTTATAATTTAATTCAATTCCCACAATAACAATTTAAATTTAGAAACCTTAGCTCTCTCGAAGAGTTTCATCAATTAATTACTAAATTAGTACTAGTTAGGGCAACATATGATTTAGAATTCAATTCAATTCTCACATTAAGAAATTAAATTTGTACACAAAACATATATATGGTGTTAGGTGGATAGATATATGCATCGCATAATACAATAGGTTAATTGCATAAACATACCCTATATTTATCTAATAAAGCAAAATTTTAAATAAATGTTATGTTCAAACACAAACATCCCAATTGAAATGTGTTTGGGGTATAGAAAGTCAATAGTCCCCTTAAGTAAAAGGGAGAGGTTATTTTGGTGGGTAAATTTCACAAACAACCTTGAATTTCAGTGTAATTGTATAAATATTCATTTTTTTTCTAATAATTACATAAATATACCCTACCGTCATTTGACTTTTGTTAACTTTAACCTTTAACCACATTTGTATCCCAAAATGACTAAACTACCCTTGAAAACTTATTTATCTTTTATTTTATTATTTAAAAATATTAAACAATATTTACTTAAAAAATTGAAAATATAATTACAATTTTTTTTGTTGCTTTTATTTTCTTTTTCTTTCTATCCATTTTTTTTTTTTTTTTTTACATTTTTCATGTCCCCGAACACCAGATTTTCAGATTTCAAAAACCAACTTTATCATATAAACATTCAATTTCATACTCAACAACCCACAAACAATTTCATTTCATCAACACAGTTAAAACCCACCAACAATTACATTTAATCAACATAACCAAAACCCACACAACTCACTAAACACAATCAAAACCCATTAAACACAGCCATTTTTTCAGTTTTGTGGGTTCTGATTGTATTTAAAAAAATGATAGAAAGAAAGCAACAAAAAAATTGTACCGATTTTTTCAATTTTTTAAGTAAATATTTTTTAATATATTTAAATAATAAAAGAAAAGATAAATAAGTTTTTAAGGGTAGTTTAGTCATTTCGGGATACAACTGTAGTTAAAGGTTAAAGTTAACAAAAGTCAACTGACGATAGAGTATATTTATATAATTATTAGGAAAAAATGAATATTTATACAATTGCACCTAAATTATGGGTTGTTTGTGAAATTTACCCACCAAAATAACATCTCCCTTTTACCCAAAGGCACTATTAACTTTTCATACCCTAAGCACAATCTAGTTGGGATGTTTATGTTTGAATAGGACATTTGTTTAGAAATTTACTTTATTAGATAAATAGAGGGTTTATTTATGCAATTAACCCTAATACAATCTATGACCAAAGCCACCAAACCAAACTGATTGACTTTTTTTGCACATACACCTCTTATTCTTTTAGCTTTTGTGGTTTAATGGTTATGTTTTTCTCATTTAATGCATATAAATAATTTAATACGTTGGAAGTATTTGTGGTGGGAAGATGAAGACAATAACCTAAATATTAGGGAAAAACAATGTTTTGTTTTTAATTTAATTATGGGTAAAATAGTAAATTATAAGAAAAATATATATAAAGCTTGGGTACCGATTGGCCAGTACCCAAAATACTAATCCACCAATGGGGTGTTGACAAATGGTATTTTTTCTTTCACTTTTTACATTTATCTTCTTACATTCTTTTAAAATGGATCATGTGCCAACACCCATTGGTAGGGTCATGTGGTATTTTTTTTTTATCACTTTCTACATTTACCTCTTTACATTCTTTTAAAATTGACTATGTGCCAACACCCCATTGATGGAGTGAGTACTTAAAGTACTGACCGATCAATACCTAAACACCGATCAAAGAAAAAAGTCGGTCCTTGAAAAAAAGAAGTACTACTTGGCTTTGAAAGCCAAGTACTATTATATCTTGTAACTTTCTCTATAAAAAATAAAATAAAAAAAAATAAAAAAAATAAAAAAAAAGTTGATATCAATGATCTTTGTTACATCTTCTCAATTTGAAACTTCATTTAAGTCAAGTCTAAAATCGCACTACAGAAAAAGCTTTAAAAAAATTAAGCTTTTTCAATAGTTCTATTTACATCTCATTCAGTTCTAAGTACACCCAAGCCTAATTCCAATTTTAACTTAATTTACTATATTTTTCTTTATCTTAATAGCAGCCTAATAACTTAAAATTTATGCATCAAACTCATTCAAACCCATTAGACTTTCTTAACCAAGTGAAAAATAAAATTGGAAATTTTAACCCTTTAATAACTCTAAAATCAAATAGGAAATTATACGGTATGTAATAGAATATGTACTCGAAGGTAATGTTTATTATATCCCCTAACTAGATGTATTTGTTTAATTTTAATTAATAAAAATGCTCTCGTATCGTCAAGATTCACAATAAAAATGATTTTTTTTATATAGTATAAATTTTTATCCGTATAAGATTGCCCATAAAAAAATTTCGGTTTCGTCCTTATTATTATTATTATTATTTCGAAGAGAATTAACTTACGCCTTTGACCAACTCACGAGTCACTAACTTAATTAAAGCTGATACGTACATTGCAAAAAAAATAAAAATTATAAGCTGATATTAGATGATATCCAACTATCCCAGCAATCACGATGGCCCACTTGATGAACTGGGTCACTACATCTAGTTATCTATGAACTGGCACCCTCCAACAACCCTTTATATTTTCGTCAACAACTCATGATTCTTTTTATGTTTCTATATAGTTTTTAATTAGTATACAATTTTTATATGAATACATGCTATAATCATACCTAGTTGTCTATATGAATTACCTTCTTAGATCAATAAGGTTACTAGCTACATCATCTTTTGTTACATGTTGATTTTTTTTTTAATTACATTTTATAGCAAATTCGATACTAATTCATAAAATTGTTTCTCTTATATTGTACATATATATATATATACAACATTTTCCACATAAGTTTTATTACATAACAGGAATATTTTGTCTTTGTCATAAATTATAATTTATATATATATATACCACATGTAGTGGCAGCAAGTCAAATGAGACAGACATTGTTGGGTTCATAAATTATGATTTTTTTAAACATAATTAAAAAAAGTATTTAAACATTCTAGATCAAACCAACTTAGTATACGATGATTAGTCTCTTTGATTCTTACACGTTCACACATCAGATACATACAAATATGCCACACTATTAGTTGTAACACATTCATTGTAGAACACTACAATTTTGTTTTCATTCATAAAAATATGCCACACTATTAGCTGTAACACATTCCTTGTAGAAAACTACAATTTTGTTTTCATTCATAACAAAACTTCCACATCAGTATACTTTTTTCATTCATATTTATAATGCCACGTCACAACACATTATTACTATAAATTTAAAAATTTAATAACACTATTTAAATAGTGCGTTTTAAGATTATTATCAATTTAATAACTTAAATTTTAATAACACCTAAAGTGTGTATTCGATAAAAATATCCTTTAAACACACTCACAAAAATAAGTCTCGTATTTTTTGTGTTTCTAATATTTATTTTTATATTTTCAAGACTTATTTTATTGTTTTTAAGATTTATTAGATAGTTTTCATTCAAAGCTTATTAAGCATATTTGTAATTTTTGAGATTTATTTGATAAAAGTAAATTTTTTAAAATGGGAATACAAATAGTGCAGAAGTGAAGCAATCACAAGTCTAAACGGAATATTAATTTCATCCGGTCAATGTTCAAGCAACCGTTAATTATATCTTGTTAAATGTAAAAAAATAAAAAATAAATAAATAACTGTGCAAGCTAGGCATTGTCAAGATAAGATGGCACTCGTAAGTCACATCTATGAACAAGATATTCCTAAACTTTTCAACCCTTTTGAGTGTTTGTCATCATTAATTCTAAGTTTTTTTTTTTTTTTTTTTTTTTTTCTCTCCCTTTCGAAAAGAGGAAAAAAAAAAGGTTAAGAACCTTTTCTTAATCTTTATTTATTTTTATTCAAATCAAATCGATTTGATTCATATCCACCCCTACTTGATTTGTATATTAAAATATATAACGTTAGATAACTCAAAAATGATATATTTAAAGTAGATTAAAGTCGACGATACGAATCTTATGAATAATAAAAACTTTAAAAAATATATAATTTAGATATTTAAATAGATAGATACAGGTAATAAATAAATAAAGTACACAATCAAATGATGAGATATTATAGATCATGCCACAAAGGCACAAATAATAGAAAATATATGTTAAAAAAAAAAGGCTGATTGGTACAGATTCTCTTAGACTCTTCAAAATATTGCACTATACTCTCTATACTTTTTTTTGGGCACTAAACCCTCTGAACTCTCGTAAATTGGCAATCGCTGAAGGACAGGGGGCAGATTTCTTCAGCGATTGCCAATTTACAAGAGTTCAGAGGGTTTAGTGTCGAAAAAAAAAGTATAGGGGCACAGTATAAATTCCACCATAGTTCAGGGGCCATCAGTTTCAATTACTCAAAAAAAAAAACACAATTTTATAACCGTGGAATCTTTGACGTTTCAATGGCTAGAACTTTAATAATAATAACAAAATTCTCTTTCCTTTTCATCTGTCCATCATTAATATTAATTTATTTCTTATCTCCTAACTCCTAGATTTTCTTTCCTAATCTATTATATTAATATTTTATCTCCTAGAATTTCTTTCCTATCACATTAATATATTCTCTCGTTTATTTACCCCAAAAAAAAAATTTGTATATTCTCTCGTTAGATATATAACTGTATTTTTGTCTCAGTCAAAGTCAATCATGGGATCCAACTCTAGAAATAATAATATGACATATTTTTCAGCAAGGATTAAATATAGGAAAACTAAAAAAAAAACCCATTTAGTTTAGGTTATTGACCAAAAACCACCATCTAGTTCTGTTATTAGTCAAAAACCACCCTGCATGGTTTAAATTTTGATATTTTGATATATTTTTTTTTGTATTCCGGTTGAGATATATATGATATATTTTTTTTTGTATTCCGGTTGAGATATATATAAAATATATATCTCAACCGGAATACAAAAAAAAATATCAAAATATCAAAATTTAAAGCATGCAAAGTGATTTTTAGCTAATAACAGAATTAGAGAGTGGTTTTTGACTAATAACTCAAATTAGAGGGGTCGTTTTTGATAGTTTCCCTTAAATATATGAAATGAATTTCAGTTTGTTAAATATAATATTATATATATAAATAAGTGTTTGAGTTTGATTTTTCAAATAGATTTTGCTGACAAAATAACACTCATATTTATTGGGACGGTATGTCAGTATCTAAGTTGTGGGTTGTATAGTGTCCAGGAGTCCCGGTATTATTACTTGTAGAGTTGTAGTTTTCTTTTATCCTTTTATTTTATTATCTTAAACTCTTTATGTTATCTCTTCTTTTAAGAGAAAAGAAGGGAGAATTTTTATACTTGCTTACTTTGGTGCTATATGAATTTAACCAATTAACTTGGTGTTATTTCTAAAAATTGATTTGGAGTCATTTATGCTCATTTCCTTAAAATAATAATAAAAAAAGGGTAAGGTTGTCGTAATTGGCAACCTAATTGTTTTTGGAGAAATGCGATTGAAAATCCATTAATTATCGATTTACACTGTATTTTAATTTAAATTTTCGGTTTGTATAAATTATCAAAGTTTTTTGATAAAAAATCTTAATAATGAACTTTTTTTTTTGTTAAAATATTAATAATTATATACCATGTTTTTTTTAGTATTGAGGATCCCGAACTTCGTCTAGACACCTATCCGTATGTCTTCCTTCAACCGCGTGACTCACAATGACTCGTTTGTTGATGAATATGGAATATGATAGATAAAAAACCCTTGCCCACACCCCTAACCCTACAAAGATGCAAACATATTAAGCTTTATTAACGAACCAAAACAAAAAAGAGTTTGATTATATTATTGATTAAAATTTAATTTTAAGGATTATTATAAAAGAGACCAACTGTCAAATGGTAAACACACGCATTTGTCTTAATCTGATTTGACAAGACATGTGAAATTTCTTAATTAGGAGCTTTGAGCTGATGCATTGCTATAAAAAAATAAAAATAAAAAAAAATAAAAAAAATAAAAAAAAAAAATCTCTGAAATTTATTATTATTTAATATTTATTAGACAAGTCTTGGTAGGGATTGTAATTAAGAAACAAATTTATTATTATATTTCAACTAGACAACTAAAGTACACTACAATTGGGTCACTATCAGAAAGATCAACAATGGAAAAAGACGAAGAAGAAGAAAAGTCAATTTATATATATATATATATATATATATATAGTACGTTGTTCATATTAATTTGGGTTCATGTGAATTAGTAACATAAATGGTGTCTACAGTTATTTGAAATGGATCCCCTTTGAATTTTTCAAGTATAACTAGAACCGGAAATTGAGATCGAAGAGATCCCACATCTTACATCAAATAAATAAAAGAAGTGAATGAGATGTTTAATCTTTATAAAAAGGTGGAGAAAGAAAAGGAAAATATAATTATTTGTATAAGGATTATGGGCTATGGCCCAATACTTTACAATATCTTTTTAACTTTTTATTTTATTTTAAATAAAATGTAATATTTTATAATATTTAAAAAAACCGATTCCAAACTACTGAACTATAAGCGGCCGAAACCTCCTAAGGCCGGTTCCAATTCCTCATTCCTCGGAACCAGAACCGGTGGCATCTCAACTTTTAGAAGACCTGACAAAAAAAAAGCAACATAGAGGACCACAAAGCAGGTAATATAGTTTGGCAACGCAGGTAGTCGACGCATCATTCATTCTTTGAATAAATGCACGTAATAAGTCACCTACTTGTGAGTTGTGAGTTGTGACATGCTTTTAATAAATGCAGATTCTCTGCGCTCCCCAGTCGATGACTCGGTTCAAGACATATACTTGTCAAATATAAGTAGAAGTAGATATATACTTGTCAAATTATATACTTGAATAATTCAATAAATTATATACTTGTCAAGACATTAACTAATTCAATAAATTTCAAATTACAGTACTCTACTCTAAATGGACGCAATCAAAATAGAAGTAGATATATACTTGTCTTCTTTATTTATTGACTCCTAAGCTTATAATCTATTAAATTATTGCTTGCAAGTCCGGACGACTCATAGTTTCAAAGACTTCAGACCATTCTCGTTGAATTACTTACGGTAGTAAGTAGGGGTGCATTTTTTACTTCTGCTTTCAAACAGCTGTAAGTGAAGAAGCCAAACATAGATCTATTTGACTATTTCTATGGTGACAATTGTCGACCTCAATTTCTATTTAACCAGCACAAACTCTAACCTTCAGAGTCCACAAGTACTACCAATATGTTACTATCAAATTGCAGACGTCAACTATTTTTTTGCTTGCTAATTTTGTGCTTTCTAAAGTACGAGTTGCACCAATTACCGGCCTCACCTCACAATTATGATCACGACGGGCTGCGGCTGTTAAAAGTCCGAGCACCAACCTTTCCTCATATTAATGGTGCTCACGATCACCAGCACTTTAAAGTCGGAGAACCAGAACCACCACAAGGGTCTCCTGACTATGATGCTCACGACCGCCATCCCTTAAAAGTCGGAGCACCAGAACGACCAACGACCTTTCCTCGCCGTATGTATCTGTGTGTATATGTGCTATTGTAATTTTTACTTGATTTCATCGATGTTGAAATAATTTTAATTCATAATCCAGATTCAACTACATCGCACCAGTCAAAGAAGAGAACTACTTCACGCAAGTCAAAGAGGATAATCTATTGGGCCCTAGGAATATCTGTACCATCGTTGGTGTTATTGTTGCTGCTAATTTCATATCGAATTTGCAGAAGAAAAAGAGAAAGAGGTAATATATATATATATATAAATATATATGGTTATATGGTTAGCAAAATCAATTTTTTTTTTTCTTTCTAATTAATGAACGAAAATTTGGTGTAACTAAACTGCAGGAAATGATGTAGAACTTCAAGCTACTGCAGGAAATGATGTAGAACTTCAAGTTATAGAGGAACAGCTTAAAAAATGTCAAAACTTCAACTTTCATACCATTCGTGATGCTACACAGAATTTCTTAAGTGGTAACAAGCTTGGAGAAGGGGGATATGGCCCTGTGTTCAAGGTATAGTATATATGAGTTGAAGAATTTATACGATTTTTATATGAAAAATTGCACAAAAATATATACTCAGATTTTAGGTTTAATTGTACTAATATTGAACTTTGATTATATTATTTTTCTTTCGTTGTCTTTTCTTGCATTTTCTATCTCCACAAACACAAAATTTTCAGATTTCACAAACAAGGAAAAAGTCAACGTCTATGGGAAACAGTCAACGTTAATGTCAAATGTTAAATGCAAAAAGTGGTCATTTTATTTGGTTGCTTTTATAATTCTCAAGTTTATAAGAGCATCTCCAATACAAATATGCATTTTTGAGTTTCTAAATAGTGACACATCAGCATTTCTATTTATTAATGGCCCACTTTTGAAAAAAATTTAAAGAAATGCATGTTCACATCTCCAATGCAATTATCTAAAGTGAAATATACATCCATTTTATATCCAATCATAATAAAACAATTATTACACTCTCTCTCATCTTTTATTTAACAATTAAATGAGGTTTAATCTTATTGGTGGAAAGAGTTGAAAGCTTTAATCTTATTGGTGGAAAGTGTTAGAAATCCTAGTCAGCATTTCTAGAAGAGTTTCTAGAATTAGAAACCCAACTCCATATTCTCTAACTTTTTTTTTGTCCACCTCATCTCCATATTCAATTTAGATAATAGCATTGTAGAGAGTTTTTCTAACTTTTTTAATATCTATCCTATGTGGCACTCCATTTTCTCCAAATGCATAATAGCATTGGAGATGCTCTAAGCATATAGTTCGGCAGTTCGCAGTATATATAATTATATATATAACAAAAAAAGGGGGTTAATTAATATCGTTTTCATCCCTATGGTTTAACATATTATCCATTTTCGTCATTATCATTTCAGTATTAACCAATTTAGTCATTCTGTTACATTTTCCATTAATTAGTTCAGAAGGCAAAATAACCGTTATACCCTTAAAATGTCTATGGGGCTTGCAAGGACAATTTTTCCCTTAACTTGCCCTAAAAAGATCTCCATAATTTTTTTTTTTTTAAATTACCATTTTAATTGTTTTAAAAAATAAAGCAATTAAAATGGTAATAATAATATTAAAAAAAACCATCAGATTAATTAAAAAAAAATTAATTTTTTAAAAAAATAAATTAGAGTCAACATATTCAATCAAACCCAGATTCAGTCAAACCCATCAGTTTTTTTTTTTTTTTTAATTTTTTTTTTAAATAAAACAAGATCTGGAATGTTTTTTTTAACAAAACTAGATTTGGAAAAAAAAATTATTTGGGCGGTAGGGTTTTATTTATTTTACCGTTTTGCCCTTCTTAAATAAGAATCTAAAAGAACGTATGGCGATTTTTCAAAAACCCTAACGGAATTGGACGGTAAAGACCAAAATAGGGATTAACTGTAACGACGGGAACCAAAATGGCAAATACTGGAACGATAGGGACCAATATGGCTAATATGATAAAGCATAGGGATGAAAACAATATTAACCCAAAAAAAAAAAGGACAAATTAAGAATTTAACTAAGGTTATATATATAATATCAGTTCTTTTCTTCTCAGTGCGTCATGATATAACTCCATCAGTGCGTCATGATATAACTCCATCAGTGCGTTGCATGTGGGCCATAGATTATGGAGAAGTTTTGATAAATGCATACAATTTGAGTCAAAATATGTAAATCTAATGGTCCACATCCAATGCACTGATGAAGTTATATCAGGACGTACTTACTTGAAAATTTTCGTATTATATATATATATATATATATATATAGAGAGAGAGAGAGAGAGAGAGAGAGAGAGAGAGAGAGAGAGAGAGAGAGAGAGAGAGAGAGAGAGAGAGAGGGTAGTTCTCTAGTAAGGACGTCGTAAAATTATAAAGTAAAGATGATCACCCATAACCACAACCACACATTCACATTGGGTGTGGGTATTTGTTAACAATGTTATATAAATCTATATATATATATATATATATATATATATTGAGGAAAACAAGGTTATATTTCTTGATATATATTAACAGCAGAAATTGGGTTCCAGGGCACATTAGCAGATGGTAGGGAAATTGCAGTGAAGAGACTCAAATCAACCTCTAGGTTTGGGCAAGGCGGGCAAGGGACACGAGAGTTTATAAATGAAGTCAATTCGATCACCAGATTGCAACATAAAAATATTGTGCAACTCTTGGGATACTGCATTGAAGGAGGTGAAAAACTGCTCATCTATGAGTTCATCCCCAACAAAACCCTCGATGTCCACCTCTTTGGTAAGACTTTCATTAAAATGCTTGTTACTGGACACATGAAAACTGATCACTTGTATACATTTTTCAATTGCTGGTTAGTAACATAAAAGCAAACAAACAGTTATGCTAGGTCATAATCCTATCTTCCTATGGAAAAAATTTCACGGGGCACATCCAAAACATTTTTTGTTCTAACTAGTCTATTCCGATATGCATGACCGGGTAATTAAGTATTGTATTATGTTTAATTCATTGTCAGGTAATTCAATCGACAATCCGGTTGGGCTACTATTTTGGGGAGCGCGTAGGAACATTATTATTGGAATTGCACAGGGTCTTGTATATCTACATGAATATTCTAATTACAGAATCATTCATAGAGACATCAAACCTAGCAATATTTTACTAGGTCATGAGAATCCAAAAATTTCAGACTTCGGATTGGCCAAGCTGTTGATAGTTGGTCAAGTTGTAGCCAACACTGACACGTTTGCTGGAACACAGTAAGTGCATTTCTTCCTGTTCGGTTATTTCCTTAGAAATTATATATGATGTTTGGAATTAATTCCTATGATGATTTTTGTATCTTTACTATAGTGAGCATGTATTGCATTTGTCTTTTAGTTTATATTTTGTGTTTAATTTTCTAGTTTTTTTTTTCCTTCCATTTTTTGTTATATATCTTTGCTCCAACGATAAGGATAAGGCTCATTACTGACTTACATCACCTGGTTAGGTATAGTTTTACTATATTTCCCTCCTTAATTCAGTTTAAGGTTAACCCTAATTTGCTTTTTCCTACTCCAGTGGATACATGGCTCCAGAGTACTGTATGAGTGGACTTATTTCGTCCAAGTCAGATGTTTACAGTTTTGGAGTTGTTCTACTTGAGATTATTAGTGGAAAAGAGAATGCTAAATTTTGCCGTGAAATTGAAAGTGGCTACAGCCTTCTCATTTATGTAAGTGTGTATTTAAACTTAAAACTATATTTATATATATTTTTCGGAGAATAATTGCTTTCTAATGCTCGAGACTTATAACACAAATTTTATATACTTACGATGATTTGTGTGTGACATTTTAGATTTGGGAACTATGGCGCGCAGGAAGATCATTAGAGCTGGTGGACGAAGCAGTGGCGGCGTCATGTGATAGCAATCAAAACTTAGTGAGATTCATCAATATTGGTCTGTTGTGCGTCCAGGAAAGTGCAGAAGACAGGCCATCTATGTCAGATGTACTTCATATGCTGGAGAGTACTGCAAACATGCCACTTCCAGTGCCGAAAAAACCTCCATGTTATGAGATTGGGAATCAACCAAACCTGGAAGCATCACAACAATCTACAATATTAGATCATGAAGTTGGCTCTAATATTGAATTGACTCCACGTTAAGGAAGCATCTCAATGACTGAGTCCACTCTACCTTACCATTGGTTCTATTTTTTATGTGTGTTTTTTTAAATGATGTTTTTTTATCTGTTGTAAAAAAAAAATCTGGAGACTGGAATTATGAAAATCTATATACGATGAAACATCTATTTGAATTGTTATATCTATCTATTTGTTGCAAAAATATATATATAAATATGTTCTCAAGTCTAAAATAACATTGGTTGTGAACAGATTATAGAAACCACAACTAAGTAAACAAGAAATATTGCTTAAAAAAGTACAGATATATAATATCCTATTTTAAATAAGATTAGATAGTATTTCTATTCTATCCAACCTCTTAGTTGTTTGGTTTTATAATCTCTGCAAATAGTTAGAGACTTGTTGTCAATAAAACATATATGAGTTGATTTTCTATTAAAATGTGTTAGTTTTCGTATCATATGGTGCGACTATCACTACAATAACATACTGGTTTGCTTCTAGATAAACCAGAACCTCTCAAAATATTAGAAAACTTTATTAACAACAAGTCTCTCTATTTATAGAGATTACAATTTAAAATAAGGTATTATCAATTATTTAAACTTAAAAGTTAAAACTAAAACGTACAAACATATATATAGCATGAACACAAACAACAACAATGTAAAGCATTAAGCTCAAAATTATGGAGCAGAGTTTCTGGCTTCAGTCATACACATAAAACTCAAAATGGATACAATGCTAAACAAACTCACCGCTGCCATTGTTTTCTCTCTACAAAACCTTGGAGGTTTAAAGTACGCATATTGGGATGAAACTTCCAAGTTCTCCCTCCGAGCTGCGTTTGATTGTGTAAAAGATAGGAGGGAATGCCCAGACACACTTTATAGAGAAAGAAAAACTATTGAAAGCATAGTTTTTCTACGACGACTCTCTTCTTATTGGCTCACGCTGTCAGAGGAGAGGTCCCACGTGATTTGTTTTGTCTACCTTCAAAAGTCAAGCAGAAAACGAGGCGTGATGAGCGGCTGTTATTTTTTAACGATCAAGTGGCCCCGATGAAAGATTTATTGGGATATGAGATGAGAAATAATCAAACGAAAGCGGGTGGTGGGACCCACTTAATTCCCAGCGGTCAACATAAACAGGCTGCCTACCATTGTAAGTTCGGTAAAGACAATCAGCGGTCAACATAAACAGCTGACTATCAATGGTAGCCAGCTGTACACACATGATTTTTTATTCTCTCACGCAAACTACTAAAAGTCAAACACTATAATGCATGCATGTTCTTGCCTTCTTGGTAGATTAGGAAACACTAAACAGAGAAAGAAGAAAAAGAAAATTAATTTGATGAAATTGGAGTACAGTAGATTAAGTTGATAAATCCTATATTGAATTTCATATGATTTTAGAAAAATGGATACAGAAGTAGATTATTAAATATTTAAGCATAGAGTAGTGTGTACAGTTTTTATTTATAATAACTTATTCATTTTAGAATTATATGTTAGAGTTAATTATTTATAAAAAAATTTCAAATACAAATTTGGCTGGTGGAAATTCCAATTAAACGAAGACTATTTATATCTCATTAAAAAAAATAAAAGAGGTTGAGGTATGTACATATATAATTTTTTGAAAATTATTTCTGTTACGACTCTGGCACTGCCACCAATGAGATTGGAATTCTATGCGTAACCTGCCGTTTGCACAATGTCAATCTCTATCAATCTAAGGTTTCAAGCTAGTTCTTTCAAGGCATGAGGTCCGGGATGAAAATCTGAAATGGACCCTTTTGTTTATATTCGGAACGTGTTTACTAATCGGGAATAAAATGAATCGGAATCAAGTTCACTGAAAAAGGAATGGAGGAAAATCAAAATTAAATTACTTAATTTCATTCAAATGTTTACTAATTTTGAAGAAATAGAAATGGAATCAAATGCCAGTTTATAATAGTTCACAATTATTTTCTTTTTTTTTCACAGTTCTATTTTTTTTTATACCAAACTTTTCTGAGGAGAGATAGATATACTCTCTCAACCCATTCTTCTTTCTCTTTTTGACTCCTTATCCTACATTGATTTTTCAGAAATAAATTTTAGAGCCATCATTAATGAATTATTTTGGCTTGTTACTTAAAATCCAAACCATCCATATCTTCCCAAATTGACCTTTTTTTTACACCAAATTGTCATTTCCAAATATGTGAGCAAAAATCTTCAAAGGTAAAATGGGTTGAATAATATTTATTAAATTTATTTTATTTTATTTTAAAATGAAAATTAGCAAATATATTAATATTAAAGTTATTTAAATACAATAAACATTGACATCTTGCATTTTTTTGATATATTTGAGTTTCAATATTATTAATGAATTTTTTTTTTAACTATAATTTTCAAATCGCGTAAAAATAATTACTTTATAAAATATGATGAACTTATAATAATATAGACAAAAATGATAATTTTTCAAGTATAAAATATGTTTGTTATATATGATATTTTAGAAAATAAAAAAGAGGTATATAAAATAATAATATTATTAATATTTAAGAAAAGGACTACGACAATTTGGTGTAAAAAAAAGAGGGCAATTTGGGAAGATATGATGGTTTGAATTGTAAACAACATGTAAAAACAATTCATTAATGATGACTCTAAAATTTATTTCAAAAAAGTAAATAATGGACAATTATCAAAAGCAGAAGAGAGGGTAGCTTGAGAGAGTGAGTATAGCACTCCTTTAACTTTTTTATTTTCCAAATAAAAGTGTTAATATATATATATATATATATATACGGTCTTTCTACTGTCAGTTTATCCTGATATAAAATCTATCAGGACGAAGAATGTGGACCATAGATTCACTATAAGAAAAATAGCCTATTGTGACGAAAATCCTATAGGGACGTTTTTTTTTTTGCACGAATTCTATATTTCGTTCCAATAAACATCCTATTGGGATGGAAAAAAAAACGTCCCTATAGATTTTGTCCTAATAGAATATCTATTTGGACAAATTTTATCCAATGTGGTAAGACTTTTAGGGACAAATTTTGTTCGTCCCAATAGGGTGTCTATTGGGACAAAATATATAATTCGTCCCAATAGACTTCCTATTGGGACGAAATATAATTTGTCCCAATAGAATGTCTATTGTGGTAAGACCTTTAGGGACGAATTTTTTTCGTCCCAATAGGATGTCTATTGGGACGAAATATATAATTCGTCCAAATAGACTGCCTATTGGGACACATTTAGTTCGTCCCAATAGACATCTTATTGTGACGAATTCAATATTTCGTTTCAATAGGTCTATAGGAACGATTTTAGGGCTATTGGGACGAAAAAAAAATTGTCCCAATAGCCCTTTTTTTTGTATTATTTTCAATTAATCCTCAAAAGACTTAGATGAATGTGAGTGAAAAAAGAAACGTGAAAAAAGTATTAGAAGACGAAGATGAAGAAAATATTACTTTAAGATGAAAGGAGAGAAAATGAGGTAAATAATAGAGGTAAAGAAAAAAACCTAAGAACTAATTAATTAATTTTATTGAAAATTCTTGATTTTTTTAAAAAGTTTTTTCTTAAAGATAGATTAATAATTAAATTACCATATATATTAGAAAATGATGCAATATGGATCATTTTGTTCGTCCAAAGTGTTTCTCTATCGAGATGAATTTTATATTTTCCCAATAAGTTCTTCATAAGGATCAATAACTGTTAGTCTTGAAAGGTTTTCTATTATTTTTTTAAAAAGGAACTAAACTGTTGGAACCGGAACCGGAACCGAAATCGAAACCGCTGGTTCCGAATCGAAAACCGAAACGTGAAAATGGTGGAAAATGTCATCTTATTAAAGTGGTTTTGTAAGAAAGTCACCATTTTAATAACTTAAGTTTAAAAGGCACCTATTATGGTGAACGGACAAAAATGTCCTTACTTTACACACATTCTCTTACTTTAAAGTTCTCTTACTTTAAAGTTTTATTATTATTATTCTTCTTCTTCTTCTTCTTCTTCTTCTTCTTCTTCTTCTTCTTCTTCTTCTTCTTTCATCTTCTTCATAGAGGTCTGTTTAACAGACCTCCAATGGAGGTTAAACATTATTGAATAATTAGTTTAGTAGCACTACGCAGATGCATTCGGAGGAATCTTGGTTTTGAATCATTGGATAATTTTTTTGGTTTTGAATCTTCCATTGTTCAGCTTTTTCAATTCCGAGTACGATTAACGATTGAATATTATAATAAACGTTTTTTAATATCAATTTGTTTATCATATAAAAATGAAATTTAAATTAGTGGAATCAATCTACAAATAAAATTTTGATTGAAAAAAAAAATCAATAAAAATTTAATAAAAAGTATATAAAAACCATGCTTTTAGTATTATATTTAAGGCAACAGCAAGGTGGTTGGGCGTGTGATTGGGTGGGTATGTAGGCGGGTTCGATTCCGAGCGAGGACGCCAATTAATTTGATTTAATTTGGCTGGTGGGTGTGCAGGCGTTGGGCATGCGCTAGGTGTGTGTGTGTGTGCGTGTGCGCGCGCATGGGTGGTTTGAAATGGTTTTTTTTTTTCTCTCTCTCTTTCTGTTAGGATTATGCTCAATAGCAAGAGTGTAATGTTGTAATTAACAATCTTTTTCATATTAATAAAGTGATTTCTGGTTTAACAAATCGTATAGCATTTATAGTTTGTATTATAATTGTCAAAGTAAATAATCATAAGGTCTAAAGACTATGGGAAAAGAAGAATTGTTCGTACATCTGGATATGTATGTGGTAGACACAATTCTTTAGTTAGTCTTGAATATTGTTCACAACTTAAGTTAAAGGTTGGGCACCTTTATCTTGTTAAAGTTGTAGAATTCTTTTGCTAGCATTTGAGTGGGATCAAATGAGATATGATGAGTCTAAAATCATCGGAGTGTCTTCGAGCAAAAGGATCTAGTGCACTGGGTGCATTGAACTGGATCACAATGAAAAGCTTTATCTAGAACCGTCAATAGATAATAGTCTTTTCATTATCAGGACAATCGGAGAGTCTATCTTAATCCTGAGATAAATGATGGACTTATGGTTGCAAGTGATATCATTTGAGTTATCAATGAGTACGATTATATCGCATAGTCTATCATCGATAGTTTGGTGATATTCATTTGTTAATCGATAGAGGACTTCATTTATAGATATGGACATCGTGGCTCCATTTAATTAAATGAGAGTATAATATCATCATATGGATGTTTTGAGGTAATTGGATATTAAATCTCAACGTTGAGTTTTCAATAGTGTCTATTGAAAACATGGCTTCTGGACAAGTCAAAATATCCAAGTTCAAAACGTGGTCATATGAGTAAATATGGTAACTTGGAGAGTTATAGGCGGTCTATGAACTCTTGGCGATTACTGATATTAATCACGAGGATACACTATCTCCAATATGATTGTCTAGGGTATGAATGAGGAGCATCTTCCTTTTCTATCTTTATTTAAGAGTTCAGTTTTAGCTCTTTAGTGGAATGAGTTAAAATTAATGGATCGGACCTAAGTGAATCATTTGTTGATTGTGATTAGGTTATGTCTATTGAAGCTTAAATTTAGATGGCCCGCCAAGATCCCCAATCCACACGGACTTGCATGGATCACTTGATATATTCTACCGGACCAATTTAAGGGTCCATCTAGAATTGCATTTAATATATTAAGAATATAATTTGCACATTATTTAAGTAATGGGCTGCTCAATTATATTAATATATTAATGAAAGACATGTGGGCTTGTTTCTTTTAGTAAGAATGGGTCTGGTTCACATGTGGGCTTTTTATTTAAAGTCCAATGGATTAAATGAAATAGGAAAATAATATTAGGCCCATCTTATATATAAGTGGGGCGGCTAGGTTAAAGTTTTGACCTAAAAATATTATTTTGTTTCATTTGTTTTAATTAAATAAGAATTAATTGATTTATTGATTAATTGTTTAATTAAAGAAACAAATCTTTCCTAAAAGTAAAAGACTTGTTTGATAAGTAAATAAATAAATTAGTATTATTTATTTAATCAAATAAGGAGTCTTTTTTTTTATTTAGTCAAATAAAAGAATAAAAATAAAAGAGTTGGATTAGGGTTTGAAGTCTATAAAGTTAAAAAGAATTAGGGTTGAATTTCAGTCACCCTATATAAGTGACATGATGAAATTCGGCCAACCCTAATTAGATACTACATAGAATTCGGCAACCCTAAAGGAAAAAGAAGAAAAATTCGGCCAACCTATATATATGTTCTTATAAGGTTCGGCCACATCAATTAATTGGTGCTTGAGTTTTTATTTTCTTTCTTCTTCTTCTTAATTCTAAGAGAGTTTTTATTCTAGAGAGACAAAAAGGAGTGAAAAATTATTCTTTGATAGTATACAATTGCTTAAACATCAATAAGCTTGTGTATACGATATCGATCTAGGTTCACGCGAGTTTCGATCATAAGATTGTGAACTCAAAAGTGACCGGAATAATTTTGACATTCTTTTGATTGTTTTGTGACTAACAAAGAAAAGAAAGTATTTGTTTGGTCCATTCACAGGTTTGCAATTCAAAGGAAAGGGAGACCACGCTCCTAGGTGATCCACGTTCGTGCTCGGATTGAAGGTCTTGCGGATTACCATCGACGTAAGTCAATCGGATCACGCGACAAGAGGTAATTTACTTTTGTTGATATATATGCATGTTTATTGATTAAAAGGGTTTAAGGTTCATAAAGGAAAAATTTTAAAAGTCACTAAATCGTCTTTAGTATCGCTTCCGCTGCGTGTAACACTTTTATTTATTTATTTATTTTTTCCCTACACTTTCGTCCCTAAAATTGTCTACTGGGACGAATAATTTCATCCCTATATATTATCAATTGGAACGAATTCCAAAATTGTCTCTACAGGTAGTTTTAAGGGATGAATTTCAATTTTCGTCCCAAAAAAGCTATTGCGACCCACCTGAGATGACTAATTTTATTCGTCCCAATAAACCTCTTGGGACGTTTTTTGGCCTATAGGGACGGAAAAAAAAAACGTCGCAATAGGGAATTTTTTTTGTAGTTATTATAGAGAAGTTTTGACAAGTGTTTGACAAGTGCATACACTTTGAGTCAAAGTATATAAATCTAATAGTCCATATTCTTCGTCATGATATATTTAATATCAAGACGAACTGACAATAAAAAATTATATATTTATATAACATGATTTCATATAAGATATTAATGAAAACTATATATATATATATATATATATATAGGGTTGTCTTTTTTATTAATTTTATGTAGGGATATTTTAGTAAAAATACATGAATTCTCATTGTAATCAGGAAAGAGAATTTGATTCTTACAATGAGTGCGAGGAATCAAGTTCCCTTTTTTTTAGAAACTTAATTCCTGATTTTATGTGTGGGGTCTACGGAAATTAAATCCCTAAAACACTAGTAAACACTTGAATTTAAAATTAGGGACTTAATTCCCTCTCCTTCAATGGGATTCCTGAACATAGTTTTACTTGAAAATTATAATAATATAGAGGGTTAATTGCACTACCTTAATCTTAGTTTATTAAATTTAGCAGAATTTCAAAAAGATGACATAAATTAACACAAACAGTCATTTCCATCAAGTCAATCATTTAACTTTAACGTTTGACTAACCTTGACCATTAGAAAGCCAAATATACTCCTATCACATCATTCCAAATATAAAATATTTTTTAATTAAAAATTAAAAAATCAAAATTATTATTTTTTTTTTACCAGCAATGGATCTCCACCGCTGAAAGAAACAAAAGATCATTATCAATCACCTCCTACTGAAAGAAATCATCGCCGATCTGTTCCAATAGATCGGCCTTCTGTAGTTAGTAGAGAAGCCTCTTCTGCGAAGTAAGGATGTTTCCATGAACTAATTATTATTATTATTATTATTATTATTATTATTATTATTATTATTATTATTTAACTCGATTTTCACTTTTTAATTAAAAATATTGTATTTTATATTTGAGATGATGTGTCAATGGTATATTTGGTTTTCCACGTCAAGGTTAGTTAACCATTAAAGTTAATGGATTGACTTAATGGCAATGAGTTTTTGTGTTAATTTAGGATATCTTTTTGAAATCTTGTTAGATTCAATAAAGTAATGGTAAGTTATTGCCCTAAAATAGACCTACTATCAATATATATATATATATATTTAGACTCCTTTGATTTTATTTGTATCTTTTAATAAGTTGGTTTCTGATTGTGAAAGAAACTTCTAGATTTCCAAATTCTAACTAGCATCAGTGAAAATTTATCAAGTTCACGGATATGGTCATTATTTTTATCAATAATTTTACTTTGCATAAATTTGGTGTTAAATTCTGGTCCACAAATGACGTGGTATCACTATAATGATTTGTATTTTTTAAGTTAGGTTGTTTTATAAGTCAAATGAGAACAACATTTATTCGTCCGTTATTAAAAGATTTTGTCTAATTCAAAGGCCATTAGTAACATTATGTCACGGCCCGTAAAGTCCAACTACCGAATTCCAGCCAAAGAGCCTAATAAGTTCACAAACAAGGCCAAGCAGCTGGAATATTCTAGAGATCTCAGGAAAAGTCTAGCAACGGATGCTTCCGGAAGTCTCTAGCAACACAACCATTCTAGGTTGTTCTTATGCACATTTAGATGTATGTAGAATAATCTAGAATGATGTAGATAATTGTATAAGATTCTAGAGACATGTAAATACATGTAGAGAATTCTAGAACCTTGTAGATATTTCCGGAGGCAAGGCCTCCACCATTGGATCTAATCGATCCAAGCCTATTCAAGCCATCAAGCATAAAAGCATTGTAAAGTTTTCTTTATAGCAATACAATCTTTCTTTTACATTCCAACCAAGCTCTTCCTACACCTTTCTCTAGTCTCTCTTGCAATTGAGAATGACAAGCACACATTTTAGGCTTACTTAGCAACCTTGCCCAAAAGTTGCCTAAGTGCCGCACGGGATTTTCCGCTGCGTAATTCTAAGCCCGTGACAGTTGGTATCAGAGCCTTGTCAAGCGACCACAACTAGTTCGCGAAGCAATGGCATCCGATAGCGAAGTTGCTGCTAGAGTGGAGGAGCAAGCGCGAGGTCGTGGCGAGCAACGCACCCACACCAAGCGACACAAGTCCAAGGGTCCGTCCATGGATGCTTTGGAAGATAGGATGACCGGCTTAGAGGACACCCTCTCTGGGATGCAAGCCTCCTTGAGTGATGCGGTCGATCATCTCGATGGCCTAGAGACAGACTACGGCGAAATCACCCAAGCAACCAAGGCCACCATCCGAGAGTTCCATAAAGGTGTCAAGAAGGACATGTGCTTCCTCACCCAAGAGATTCACAACCTCCGCATGTTTGTGGAGCACGAGTTGCGAGCTATCCGTGCGGACATGGAGGAAATCCGCACCGAATGGGCTTTGTACCGGAACAGCCTATACGTCAGATTTGGTGCCACCACAAGCATCAACACCATCCAAGTCCTTAAGCCATCCACTTACAGCGGCAACCGGAAAGCCATGGAGGTGGAAAAATTTCTCTTTGGCTTAGAACAATATTTCGAGGCCAAGGGAGTTAGGGACGATACAAACCGGATCACCAATGCTCCCACCTTCCTAAGGGAATCCGCCCAACTTTGGTGGCGACGTAAGCATGGTGACTCCATCAATCCCATCACCACATGGGACGAGTTCAAGAGGGAGCTCAAGAAGCAGTTCTCTCCCACCAATACCGAAAAGGAGGCCCGCGGCCACCTCCGTCGCCTCAAGCAATCGGGACCCATCTCCGACTACGTCAAGGAGTTCACAACCTTGACCCTTGAGATCGAAGATATGTCCAACAAGGATCAACTCTTCTTTTTCATGGACGACCTCAAGGATTGGGCTAGGGTGGAGCTAGAGAGGCGGAACGTGCAGGACATCGATGCTGCCATTGCCGCTGCGGAGTCACTCACTGACCTCACCCGGGCCAAGGAAAAGAGCGACAACCATGATGAAGGAAGGAACGAGCCAAAGGGCAACGATCGCAAGGATGAGAGGCGTCCCAAGTCTGATGATGGCAACACTCGGTAAGACAAGTCCAAAGGAGGCAAGCCTGAAAAGATCAAGCCAAAGAGTCCGTGCTTCATTTGCGATGAGCCACACTGGGTGCGCGACTGCCCAAAGCGGAAGATGCTTAATGCCATGGTTACCCAGCTCGAGGAGACTAAGGCAACAGAGGTCCAAGCAAGCATGGGATCTATTCAACAGCTCTACGCACTCAATGGGCAAGCCATGCCTCTGACGTTTGCCAAGAAAGGCCTTATGTTCATAAAGGCCATCATCAGAGGCAAGCAAGTTCGTGTGATGCTGGACACCAGGGCAACGCACAATTCATATCGGTGGACGAAGCCAAACGACTCGGCCTTCGTATCACCTACGAGGAAGGTGCCATCAAAGCAGCCAACGCTCCGGTCAAGCTAATTGATGGCATTGCGAAGGGCGTCACTGTCCACCTAGGGCCATGGAGAGGGAAGCTGGATTTCTCGGTGGTCCCCCTACACGACTACCAAGTGGTTCTGGGCATGGCGTTCTTCGACCAAGCCAAGGCTTTCCCCCTACCCGCTGCAAGTTTGCTCAACATCCTAGATGGGGGCAAAGCAATCACCATCCCGGCGGAGCGCATCATAAAGCCCGAGTTCAAGACGCTATGCGTCATACAACTTGTGGAGAAGCCAGGTTCTCCGACCTCTTCGACAAACATCAAGCTGATTGAAGGAGTTCCGAAGAAGGGGAATCGTGCAAGCCATGGGAAGCAACGCATGCCCACTTGCACAAGGCCGAAGGAGTCGACGCACCGCAACACACGTCCGGCTCCGAACACAAAGCTAATCCTGCAAGAGAGGCTTTCCAAACCAAAGTCCACTCTCCGAAGGGGCCAACCCGTGGCAAACTCCGACATGTATAGCGCCTACGAGACGAGGACGTCGCGAAATCAGGTGGGGGAGGATGTCACGGCCCGTAAAGTCCAACTACCGAATTCCAACCAAAGAGCCTAATAAGTTCACAAACAAGGCCAAGCAGCTGGAATATTCTAGAGATCTCCGAAAAAGTCTAGCAACGGATGCTTCCGGAAGTCTCTAGCAACACAACCATTCTAGGTTGTTCTTGTGCACATTTAGATGTATGTAGAATAATCTAGAATGATGTAGATAATTGTATAGAATTCTAGAGACATGTAAATACATGTAGAGAATTCTAGAACCTTGTAGATATTTACGGAGGCAAGACCTCTACCATTGGATCTAATCGATCCAAGCCTATTCAAGCCATCAAGCATAAAAGCATTGTAAAGCTTTCTTTATAGCAATACAATCTTTCTTTTACATTCCAACCAAGCTCTTCCTACACCTTTCTCTAGTATCTCTTGCAATTGAGAGTGACAAGCACACATTTTGGGCTTACTTAGCAACCTTGCCCACAAGTTAACTAAGTGCCGCATTGGATTTTCCGCTGCGTAATTCTAAGCCCGTGAAAGCTCATTATTTAATAATAAGAGAAAAACTTGCATGAGACAGTTTCATTGTCATTTAGTGAGACCGTCCAATGTAGGTGAATCATTTATATTATAAATATAAAACTATAATTTAAAATTGGCACATGGCACACATGATGTTGGCCTGAGGCGTGATTCAGCTTTAAAATTTAAAATTGCCATAGGTTTTTCTCTAAGGACTAATTACACAAATATCCCTGGAGTTTATGCCTAATTACACACGTATGGACCTTTTACCAAAAATAACAAAACATCCCCTATCGTTATTAGGGAGCAGCTAGAAATTAACGGTATAAGGGAAAAACCATCCATTTAGAAAAAATCTGCCAGAAAGAGATAGATTAAATGAATGTTTTACTCCTTTCAAGTTCCAACTGCGAACGCCTCATTGCTCATGCTTGAACCGATTCCCCCACTTTAGAAGCATCAACGACACCGCTCGAAGATGAGCAACATAAACGATGCTGCAATTCTGGCTAGGATGTTGTCTAACGGCGGGACGCTCCATCAAATAGATGGTTGATCGGCTCCATCATCAATACGCTCAATTTTTTTCCCTTTTGTTTACATTGATGTTTTTGGATTAATGAAATGACTTTTGGTGATGTTTTGTGTTTGGGTCAATAAAACTCATCTGTGTTGATTTTTTTTTCTTCCATTTTTTGGATCGATCCTGTTCATTTGTAGAGCAGATCGATCTGTTTTCACCTAATTTGTTTTTTATTAATTAGGGGTATTTTAGTCCTTTCGCTCTGATAAAATGGTCAACTATTCAAATTGATGGAAGTCAACTAACGAGAAAGGAGGTTCGTGTAATTATTTGTAATGTTGGGATATGTTTTCTATTATTCCTTTCTCTAATAGTGAGGATTCAGCTTTTCATACAGAATAAATAAATAAACCTTTGGGCCCCATTGATGTAGGCCTGAGGCGGGAGCACCTGATGCACTTGATAAGGTTGATTCTAGGCACCTGGGTTGTCCATATTCAGAACCTAGTGTCAAGAGATTCCTATAAAAGGTTATAATCCTGGAAATTCGGACCGAATTCGGACACCAGGATCCTGCTGAATTTGACAAACACCTGGAACAACAACTTTGGAGAGTTCCTGATTAATCAGGATGATCATGTTTTCCCAAAAACTATTTCAGAATTGTTGCCAAGGAGAGCGATTTTTATATGGAAGCCAAGAAAGTCTCCTCAACTGAAACCTGGAGGACCCTTGTGGAGTTCTGGCTATTTAAAAGACAATTGATCCATACAGATTTGCCATCCACGAAATTCGACAGCAACTTGAAGCATTTGAAGATCAGCCTCCAGTTTCATCAAGGAAATTCTTTTACAGGGTGGAAAATACAGTGACCCCTCAAGCCAATAACCCGATAGTCTGTACAACCTGTGACATCTCGGATTCATGGCTATGCTAGATTGTTTATAACTCAGTGTCACTCTCATGGATGCGCTGATCGGTTGCATATTTTCTGTACATATTACATTGATGGGAATTTTGTTGATGCTTGTGCTGGTGCTACACATGCCAGGATTGAAGGCAAGGCATGAGAAATTTCTGTTTTTGGTAATTTTTCGGTGTGTTAATATGTTTTGTGATGTAGTTTATGGTGTAAAATGAGTGATTTTTTTTTTTGGTGGATTGTGCATTTTTTGGGAAAATCCTTCAATATGGCAAAATCTATAAACGGTTCGATTTGTTAGTTAAAGGTTGTCTAGTAAATACGCAGCTAGAGGAATACAATTCTCATTAAATTTCCTGCAAGTTTATTAATAGATTTTCTGTTGTGTAGGGAATTTGGGGCCATATATGCATAAATTGATTTCAGCCAAAAAAAAAAACTTATATCATATCAACAAGAAATGGCTACAATTAAGGTATGACTATGATTTAAAAAAACTTATCTTTGATTTTGGTAATTTTTTTGTTGTGTTAATATGTTTTGTGATGTAGTTTATGATGTAAAAAGAGTTCTTGTGGATTTTTTTTTTGGGTGCATTGTACATTTCATTTTCAAGGAAAAGCCTTCAATTCGACAATCATAAGGTTTAGGGCATCTCCAACAGTCTCCCTGCTTGGAAACCCCTCTTATCTTAGCTTAATTAAGGGAGAAACTGTATTTTTACGGCTCCAACATATCCCTTAAAAGTTCCCTTAAATGTGTTTTAGTGGAGTTCACTCCTTTAATTAAGGGGTGGCTTCAGCCCCCTTTAAGTGGGCTCCACATATTTAAATTTATTTTATTTTTTAAAAAGCACAAGATATTTAACTTTTAAATCCCAACAACATTTATTATCTAATGAATAATTTGTTTTACAATAATAATTATAAATTAAAACATCAAAATAATAATAACAAATTATTAAGGGGGTGCCATTTAAGGTAGTATTGTTAGAACACATACTACCTTAATGACCCCTTACAATATCTACCCTTATTTAAAGGAGTTTCCAAGGGAGATGGTTAGAGATGCTCTTAAACATGATAAAACGGTTCAATCTGTTTGTTACAGAAATTCTAGTAAATATGTTGCAACAGGAATACAATTCTCATTAAATTTCCTGCAAGTTTTATCAGGTTAGAATCTGCCTAGATATAAATTTATTTCAAGTTACATTTATTTGGTTGATAGATTTTCAGTTGTTTTGGGAATTTGGGGCCATATATGCATAAAATGATTTCAGCCATAAAAAAACTTATATCTATCAACAAGAAATAAAAACTTATATCTATCAACAAGAAATGGCTACAGTTAAGGAATGACTATGATTTAAATCAACCCTCAACAAGACAAAGATTTGGAATAATATATCATCACTTGATCTACAAAGAATTTGAATGTTATTACAATATCATTTCATTTTAAATGGAATAAAAAATCCATGGTCAAGATTTGGTCACTTTTTTTCTCTCTCATACAACTTGATGTTTTAATTACACTTGAAAAAAGTCAAGAAAAAACAATGATCAATGAGAGAATCCTGATCCTTTTAAATGTGGTTGATTCTCACCATTTTAATGTGGCTTAGTTATAAAAAGTTATCATTCAAAACAAGGATTCTACCACCCTCAATGTGACTCGACGGTAATGACGCTCATTCAATTTAATAATGTCTTAGGTTCGAGCCACTGACCCACCGTCACTGCATATGTTATAAAAAATAAAAACGTTAGCCGGATTAACCATGTCCGCCATTCTTCTAATATGATAATTTGTTTATATAAAACATTATATACCTTTGCCCATGAGCTTGCGAGCAGGTTATAATTGAGGGAAGGGGAATTCCCAAGAACTATCTAGACTGATAATCGAAAAATAGCATTGCAAAGGATGGGATTTTTTTTTTTTTTTGTACTCTACGATTTAACGGGTAAAGGACTAAAGGTATATAATATTTTATATAAACAAAGTATTATAATAATTGTCTTGAGTTTGAAAATTGTTATTTAAAATTTTAAAAAAAAAATTATTAGACCAAAACATTATGAGCTTATATTAGGCTGTTTTTGTAAGATATTTGATTAATACTTAATCAACATGCATAGGCACGTAATCAATCTGAATCTGAACCTAAACATGTTTCTATATTATGATTAATCAAACCCTAAATACATATTAATAACCCATATCAATTCAAGAGAAAAGGGAGATAATAGAAAGCGGAAGCGTACCTGAATCTATTGCCGGAGATTGGCGGACGGGTTGTGATCTTCCAAATTATCACGATCTTTGTGAACCATAAAATGTTCTCTATTGCTCTGTTGATAGAGATACAGACAAACTGAAAAAGATCATGTAATTTGGGGACCATAACCCTAATATATAATAATTAGATTATTATAGGTTTTACTATTTCTAATTCGACCCCTCATCAAATTAAATATAGCATTATGGTATTTACACATTAATTCCATAACAATTATACCCTTAAGCCTTAATACTTTAAATCTTAATTAGATCACTTTAATTTAGGTTTAACCAAAGATAGCATAACACATTTAATATTTACATGTGTGGTCCCACATGATGGAATTTTCCAACAATCTCCCACTAGGCCACATATGTAATTATACAAATGTGTATGACTTTATAAGCTCCAAAATTTTGCTATCACAATTTTAGGGTATATCCGAACAATCTCGTCCATTGATTATGCTGTTATAGGATCAAAGCGGTTTTCATCACATTTAGCGTGACTAAACCCATCAATGGTCACGCACACCAACATAACCAAATAACATAAATCAATCATGGATGCGTAGCATGGAAATTACATGCAATGTATCTATACATGTCTGTTTCCAATTGGTCCTACTTTATTCCATAGTGAGATCAATGCTTAACACAATGTTACAGATTGAAATAAATTGAATACTTTATTTCTGATCAGAAAAAATATCCAAATACATAAATGCATAAGTATGTCCAAAAAAAAAATCAAACATAAAGCAATAAAATGCAAAATGATATAAACTCCTACTATAATGTGATATCCTTACACAAAATAACACCCATATGAGCAGTGTGCTCATGAAAGACCTTGGGTGGTAATCCCTCTATAAGTGGATCCGCTATCATGGAGTTTGTCCCAATGTGCTTTATGGATATCTGTCCACTCTGCACTCTCTCATTTACAACTAGGAACTTAATGTCAATATGTTTTGACCTAGATAAGCTCATGTTGTTGTTGGAATATAGCATTGTTGACTTATTGTCACAATATAGTTTGAATGGTCTTTCAATACCCTCCAGAATGCGTAGCCCAATGACAAAATTCCGCAGCCATATCCCATGGTTGGATGCCTCATAGCATGCTACAAATTCTGCTGTTATGGTGGAAAAAGCTATGAGTGTCTGTTTGGCACTCCTCCAAGAAATAGCTCCACCAGCCAACAGGTATATGTAGCCTGATGTGGATCTTCTACTGTCTTGGCATCCAACATAATCAGAGTCGGAATACCCTAGATCTCCAATTGATCTGATCTCCTATATGTGAGCATGTGATCTTTTGTTCTCTGCAAATACCTCATAACTCGTTTGGCTGCTTTCCAATAATTCATCCCAGGGTTACTTAAGTATCTACCTAACATACCAACAATGTACGTAATATCCGGACGCGTACACACTTGAGCATACATTAGACTACTTACAGCTGATGCATAGGGAATCTTCTGTAATTCCTTAACTTCAAGGTTATTTTAGGGCACTAATTGAGACTGAACTTGTCTCCCTTAGCGACAGGGGTGTCACCTGGTTTACTGTTTTGCATGCCAAACCTTTTGAGCACTTTATCGATATAGCTCCTTTGTGATAATCCAAGAATACCCCGAGAACGATCTCGTTTTATCTGGATCCTTAATACAAAAGAGGCGTCACCAAGATCTTTCATCTCAAAATTCTTTGAAAAAATCTCTTGGTTTCGTGCAACATGCCTATATCATCTGTGGCAAGCAGTATGTCATCGACATATAAAACCAAGAATATGTGCTTACTCCCACTGAATTTGTGATACATACAATTATCAACAACGTTTATCTCAAAACCAAACGAGATAATCACTTGATGAAACTTATGGTACCATTGACGGGAAGCTTGCTTGAGTCCATAAATAGATTTTGTCAATTTACAGACCATATTCTTTAGGTCTCCCGATTCAAAGTTTTCTGGTTGCACCATATAAATTGTTTCGTCAATGTCACCATTGAGAAACGCCGTCTTGACATCCATCTGATGAAGCTCAAGGTCAAAATGTGCAACAAGTGTCATGATTGTCCTAAAAGAGTCTTTCGTTGAAACTAAAGATAAAGTCTCTTTAAAGTCAATCCATTCCTTTTGGGTAAAGCCTTTAGCTACAAGACGAGCCTTATACCTTTCCACATTACCATTCGAATCCCTTTTGGTTTTAAAAATTCATTTACAACCAATAGGTTTCGCACCTTCTGGTAATTGGACAAGTTCCCAAACCTTATTGTCTTGCATAGATTTATACTCCTCATTCATGGCATCAATCCACTTTTGAGAGTTGGAACCTTGCATGGCTTGATGGAGGTTGATTGGATCATTTTCCACCATTCCAATGTCTTCCTCATGTTCTTGGAGAAAAACGATAAAATCGTCCGGAATAGCATTTCTCCTTTCTCTAGTGGATCGCCTTAATGGCACTGGTTCTTAAGGTTGTTGAGTTTGTTCCTCAGGAACAATTATCTCATTTTGAATAGGGGGTTGATCAACATTGTCTGGTTGAGGATTCGGATTCGCTTCTTGATCAATGACAGGTATAGAAATCTGCAGATTGTCAAAAGTGATAATGGGAATCGAAACCGATTCCTTCTCAAAAACAATGTCTCTAACCTTATTTCTCCCCCCAAACTCAACATCCTCAAAAAAATATGGCAATTCCCGTCTCAAAAATTGACCTAAGTGTGAGATCATAAAACTCTTAGCCCCTAGATCGCTCAGAGTAGCCAATGAAATAGCTGCTCACAGTTTTGGAGTCCAATTTCTTTTCATGTGGCCTATAAGGTCTTGCCTCAGCTGAACATCCCCAAATGTGAAAATGCTTTAGACTAGGCTTTCTGCCTGTCCAAAGCTCATAAGGTGTTTTTGCAGCTGTTTTAGCAGCTGTTTTAGTTGGCACTCGGTTCAAAATATAAGCTGTCGTTTTGAGTGCTTCTCCCAGAGTGACTCTGGTAAGGAGGAATGACTAATCATACTCTTTACCATATCCTTAAGAAACCGGTTTTGCCTTTCAGCTACACCATTCATGCTAGGTGATCCTGGCATGGTATACTGTGGGACGATTCCACATTCATCTAAGAATTTAGCAAATGATCCTGGACGTTGTTCACTTGAACCGTCATATCTGTCATAGTACTCACCACCACGGTCAGACCTGACACTCTTTATTCTTTTGTTGAGTTGGTTCTCAACTTCAGCTTTAAATGCTTTGAACACGTCCAAAGACTGTGATTTCTCATGAATAAGAACTAGATACCCATAGCGAAAGTAATCATTTATGAATGATATGAAATACTGTTGGCCATTCCAGGAAGCCGTAGGGAATGGTTCACAGATATATGTGTGTATCAATTCTAAGACGTCTGTAGTTTTGTTGGCACCTAGTTATTTTTTTTTTTGGTCTGTTTTCCTTTGATGCAATCAATACAAACATCAAAGTCTGTAAAGTCAAGGGAATCTAAAATCCCATCAAACACAAGCCGCTCAACTCTAGTTTTAGAGATGTGACCTAAGCGTTTGTGCTATAATGTGGCCGAATTTTCTTTACTTAGTTTGCGTTTAGTACCTCATGATTCCACATGCAACGTTTCATTATAAGAAACAATTGTATCAAGCAAATATAAGTTGTCATATACACATAAAGAACCGGTTTGAACAACATTTGAATTTATAGATAAACTGAATTGATTGTTTCCAAATGAACAATAATAACCAGACTTCTCCAAAAAAGAAACTGAAACCAAATTTCGTCTAAAAGACGGTACAACAAAAGTATCTGATAAATCCAAATAATAATCAGTTCCTAATAACAACCTAAAATGCCATATCGCCTCTACTTATACCGACTTGCCATCGCCCACGAAGATGTGTCTTTCAGCATCACTTGGCTTTCGGTAGCTCAGGCAACCCTGCATAGAAACACTGATGTGAGTGGTAGCACCAGAATCTAACCACCACGTGTTTCTAGGTACTGAAGCTAAATTTACCTCAAAACAGACTAAAGTAAGAAATGTACCTTTCTTTACACGCCAAGCATGATACTTGGTACAGTCCTTCTTCACATGTCTAGGCTTGTTGCAAAAGAAACAACTCTCCTTGTCCTGCTGTTGTTTCTTTTGAGCTGGACCCTTAGCAGCTTCAATATTCTTTCTCTTTTTGCCTTTATCCTTAGAGGTGCTAGCCAAATGAGCACTTTCGGTCCTGTCTTGCTTCAATCTCTCTTCCTCTTGCACACAATAAGAAATGAGCTCATTAAGAATCCATTTCTCATTTTGACAGTTGTAACTAACCTTAAATTGATCATATTGTGCAGGAAGTGATATTAATACCAAATGCACGAGCAAGTCATCAGACAGCTCGAGCTTCAGTGCCTTAAGCTTAGAAGCAGTATGAGACATTTCCATAATGTACTCCTTTATGTTTCCCTTGCCTTTATACTTCATAGAAACCAAGCTTTGCAAAAGCGCGCTTATTTCTGCCTTATCGTTTTTTGCAAAACGTTTTTCAATTTGGGCTAGGAACTCTTTGGCTTTGGTTATTTCTTCAGATACCGCACCCCTAAATGCCTCCGGAATACCACACTTAATGATCATAAGACTCATGCGATTTGAGCGATCCCACTTCTCAAAGTTCTTCCTGTCATCAAAAGAACTTGCATCTGTAAGAGAAGCGGGCTACTCACTCCGAAGTGCAAGGTCTAGATCCATGCAGCCGAAAACAATTTTTATGTTCTCTTTCCAATCCTTAAAGTTGGTCCCATTAAGCATGGGAATATAGTTGATATTAGTAGATATAGTATAAACACTAGCTGTAAAGAGAACAAAACAAACAAACAAACATGCTCACATTAATAACCAAATACAATAATCAACAAATTCAAATAATGGTAAGTCCCATCTCAAGATACCTAACACAACATTAATATCAAGTCTTTGGACAGTAATATTAATTGTAAATGGTACTCTTGTTGTAGTGATCAAACATTAACAATAATTCGTGTCAAATAGTAAATCTATCTTTGGATCGACTTATTATTCACATGTAAAGCCTTATAATCGCCACATGTTTACCACCACAAGTGTGTATGCATTTTATCCAAGTATTAACCTTCCTTTGGGCCGGCTAATTCCCGCATGAATTTACACACATACACAAACATCCAAGATCCCTCATGAACAATTTACACAAGAGAGATTACTTTGGCGACATCTTGTTTCAATTAGACCATTTAGAATGATGAACTACTTTATTTAACAATAAAAGGTATACCAAAAATATTTGAATTTGAGTTGAAATTTTTTTTTAATAAATTACAAAACGGCCCCTGATTATGTAAAATTACATAAATGCCCTTAATTTTAAAATTACAAATCAGCCCCTGAGTCTGTAAAGTTACAGAAAGGCCCTAAAAGTTTCAATAATTATAAAAGACCCCAATATTTTATTAAAATCACATAATAACCCAAAATAATTACAAAACAGACTCTTTAAAAATTTTAAATTTTCAAGAGAAGGGCCTGAGCAAAAAAAAAAAAAACAACTCTGTGAACCTAGGCTCACGCCGCCGCCGCTGCCTAGCTTCACACCGTCACCAGAATGACACGGCGCACATCAACGCAAGCAACGGACGACAACGGTGATCGATCTGGACCGACCGATCTAACGAACGGCGGCTAGAGGTGGTCGGATCGCTCGATCTAGGCCGATCGTGGTCAACGACCAACGATCTCCTCCTCGCCGCAAATCGCACGAGTTCCGTGCAAAAACTCACCGGAAAAGGGGACCCAACAAACCGAGACCATACCCAAAACTCAAACAGTATACACAAAATAATTTTTATTCAACTTAATTCAAACCAAGAACAAGAAAGAACAAACTATACATAATATATCAATATTTCTTTGTTATAGCCTGATCTGAATCCATAAAAATAAAAAATAAAAATAAAAATAAAAATTCAAACAATATTGACAAAATAATATTATTTGCATCAGATCAAAAAACCCACCAAAAGAAAAAACATACAATACAAAATAATATGTTCCTTACGAATACGCAAGCATTAGTACATATATCAAACATATATTAAACAATATATCTGACACAAAGCACCGATTTATTAAACATATATCACAAACCAGTGTTCGAAACAAAAACAATATATTTCATAATAGTGATTGAACAATACAAAATATCTCCGAAAAATCCTTAAATTCTCAAGAATCAATCATGAGTGGCTCTGATACCAATTGTAAGATATTTGATTAATACTTAATCAACATGGATAGGTACATAATCAATCTGAATCTAAACCTAAACATGTTTCTATATCATGATTAATCAAACTCTAAATACATATTAATAACTCATATCAATTCAAGAGAAAGGGGAGATAATAGAAAGCGGAAGCGTACCTGAATCCATTACCGGAGATTGGCGGACGAGTTGTGATCTTCCAAATTATCACGATCTTTGTGAACCCTAAAGTGTTCTCTATTGCTATGTTGATGGGGATACAGACAAACTGAAAAAGATCATGTAATTTGGGGACCATAACCCTAATATATAATAATTAGATTATTATAGGTTTTACTATTTCTAATTCGGCCCCTCATCAAATTAAATATAGCATTATGGTATCTACACATTAATTCCATAACAATTATATCCTTAAGCCTTAATACTTTAAATTTTAATTAGATAATTTTAATTTAGGCTTAACCAAAGATAGCAAAACATATTTAATATTTACATATATGGCCCCAAGTGATGGAATTTTCCATGTTTTTGCTCATTGTGGTTGTTTAAAAGGGTTAATACTTAATAAGAACTTTCAATTTTAGTTTTGGGTCAATTGTGGGCTTTTCAAGGTTGGGTTCAATTAGAATTCTTTAGCTAACGATTTAACCCAGCCCAAACCCGAATCTGAAATTTAATAGATTTTTTTGTTGAAAAGAAATTAGATGAATTGAAAATTGATAATTATTTGTTGCTTTATATACGCAAAGGCATAGTTTGCTTAGATCAAAGCAAAAAGTTCTATCACCTAAAAAGAACAAACCATCGACTAAACTGAATTAGTTAAACATTTAACCACTTCATACAATCTTCAAGCTCATAAAACCGTTTCCATGAGATTACCAAGCTCATGAGAAGCCAGAACACAGAGCAAACTTCTATCAAAAAGTGTTAAATGGAGTTGTGGAGAAGATAATGATCATGTGACCAAAAAAAAAAAAAAAGGGTTTAAAACCGTTTATTCCGGAGGAACCGGTATAGGTTGGTTCCGGTTCCGGTATAGGCTTGTTCCGGTTCCAATTCCGGTTCCACCTAACTGCGGAACCAAAACCAAAATCAGAACCGTGTCAGGACTAACTCAGGTCCTCGAAAAAGAAAGTGTTAAATGATTAATACACTTGGTAAAATCTGACCTCTGGCAGCCTCTATAGCTAGAATACCCGCAATCTAAAAATAAAAACACAAATATTACTCCAAATAAAAAGGCAGTAAAGGAAAAGGAAAAATCAAACGAATTTTAGGAATAATCTATAACTAGATAATTGATTTCTTCTAGGAAGAAAGAACGAAAATGCTCAACCAAATAAGGGTCATTTAAATTCTGATTCGATGAGATTGTAGTAGAGGTGGCCATGGTTTCGGTTAAACCGACGGTTTTGCCCGCGGTTTAACCGAAACCGTACTTCCAAAAACCGCCCCGAAACCGAAACCGAAACCGGCGGTTTCAAAACCGGTCGGAAACCGGTTGAACCGGTTACGGTTTCGGTTTGGGTACTTCCAAAAACCGCCAAAAACCGACGGTTAAACCGGCGGTTTTAACCGCGGTTAAACCGCCGGTTTTTTTATAAAAAAATAAATTTAAAAAAATCGACTAATCAGAAGCTGACACGTGGCATTTTTTTTGAATTTTTTTTTGAAAAACCGAAACCGAACCGAAACCGAACCCAAAACCGTCGGTTTTTAAACCGAAACCGAAACCGAAACCGTAAAACCGCCGGTTAGAAACCGTGTACCAAACCGGTTTTCCGGTTACGGTTTCGGTTTTGGGTGGCTACGGAACCGAAACCGCCGGTTTCAAACCGAAACCGAACCGAAACCGAACCGTGGCCACCTCTAGATTGTAGTGATATTAAATCTGTTCGGAAGTTTGTGTAGTTAGACTTTATTTTTCTGTATAAACATGACAAATTGCACTAAAATTGTATTCTTCTCTTTTTTTTTTTTCTTCTTCTTATTAAGTAAATAATAAGATGTTTTATTGAAACTAATTATAAAACAACCCATCACAATTTAATCAGACCAAAAACCAGCAACAAAATAAATAAATAAAACTAAAAGTTTAGTTAGTATGTCTCCTTCTCTGAAGAACCACCGGCGATGAGTTGTTGAAGTGCTTTTGACATCATACAAAGCGTTGTAGTTTCCTTATTTTTCTTTATTTTGTGTAGAGTTATTTTTTCACATGATTTGTAATGATATAGAGCCGAAACTCCATATGAAAAAAAAATATATATATTGTATGGATTTCCCACACTTATAAGTTTTTTTTTTTTTTTTGGTATCCGTGGATGTCTGGGCCAGTTTGCGCGCAACTCGACTACTCCCACGAGGCCCTAAAGTTAATAGCCGGGTAAACCTCCAGTGATATTAAAAATTTTGTTATTAAAAAAAATTACCTAAAACATTGTATTAGTGATATCTTTTTCATCTGATTTGTAACCATACAAAATCGAAACTCCATATGAAATTCAGGCAAATTATCTCTTTCCTCATGGCCATCATTTAGTTGGGCCGGACAGTGGACGGTCATGGCCCAACCCATTTGATATCGCTACAGTAAACTGGAACTCCAGAACCATGATTGCTACTAAGAAACAAACAAAAATATTATTCAGGAACAAAATGAATTCAATGATCTCTAATAGATTACTATCCTTTTTTTAGTTTTTTCTTTATATTTAAATAAATCTAAACAAACCGAGACTAATAGATAGAAATTTGAACAAACGAAGGCTAATAGAGTAAATGCTTGTAGCAAGTAGGGAATGTCGAGACTACTTCACGGCGGTGTCAGCAACGGAATGTGCCTAGGACGTGGAATGTACCAAGGATGACCCTTAGGCCCATTAGGTATCGCAAACTCTTCGGGTGATCATGACAGTGTCAGATTAATAGGAGACGGTGTGGGTAGGTAACTCATCAGATAACCCGGATGGCGAATATACAAACTCTGCACACACACAAAATGAATTCTATTGAGTGAGAGTCTACTCACCGCATGTGATTAAAAAAAAAAACACTTTGGCAATAAGCATGATAAATGTCACTAAAATTATCATTTTCTTTGTTAAGTAAAACATATAATTATATATCTAAGAAATCTAATTCTAAAAATAACCTATAATTTTTAAATATTATTCAACTATGCACAAAAATAAATAAATAAACTAATGATTTACTTAGTGTGTCTCCCACTATATAGGTTGCAATCGGCATCAACAATACCGATATGAAAAGAAAAATGGCAGAATAATATGTATGATTGGCAAACGATAATCGATAATTTTCCATTATCTTTTTAGACTTCAGTCGCGCCTCCTTCCTAAGATTCCTACAATAATATCCCATAATCTTTTTAGGCTTCAGCCGCGCCTCCTCCCTAAGATTTCTACGATAATAAAATGAAACATAGATATAAATAAATAAATAAATTAGCAGTTACTTAAATATATAAATCAAATATTGCACACCTGACATGAATCCGAGTAGCGATTCAATAGAAATTTATATATTTTTTCTTTTGGTTGCGTATGTATAACGATTCGGATATCAAATAGCTTCGATCAAACGTACTTTTTTAAACTACTGTATGCGAAGTTAAAAAGTTCTAAAATTTGGTGATTTGATATTTAATTTATAACCCTTATTCTAGTATATAATTATATTGGAGTAATTCAAAGCCATTTGATTGAAATCCAATAGTTCAAATAATAATAATAGACAAACCAAAAATTTAGTCTAAAAATAAATATAAATGATATGTCAAGTGATTTGTATATTCACTGCGTCATCACATAATTTATTTGGTGATACAACTCCACTTGCCACATCATTTGGGGTTTTTTTTTTATATAAATTTTTTTTTTTTTGAATTCTTTTTGCATAAAATAAAAATTTATTTTAATAGTTTTTTATAAAATATCGTGTTTTTTAATGAAATAATTTTCATGACTATTTTTAATAACTATAAAAATAATTTTAAAAAATTAAATATATAAATTTGTTTAGATAAAGATTCACCCCAAAGAACCAATATAATTTTTCATTGGGTTGGTGAAAATATTTACTAGAAAATGAATGAACTTTAATCAGAAAACCTGGTAGATGAAACTCCATGCACCAAACCAATGTTCCAAAATGCACTTGAAAAAAATAATAATAATAAATAAATAAATAAAAAAAGACAGGTTTTGCCAAATTATGTAGGAGTTTTCGTAGGGACAAATGCTAAACGATATTCGATTTGGACCCGTACCCCGTAGCCTACAGAAGTTAGGCGGTTTATCCCTCATAATGTATCACAGTTTTCCAAAATTCGGTCATTAGGTAGTATTTTCGGATCCAGCAAGATCTGTTTGTTCGGTTTTTATTGTGAATGTTCTTTTAGATTTTAGCAATAACTCAAATATGATTTTTTTTTTCCAAAAAGTTTTGAGTTGTGTTTTAATCGATCAGGAATCCGAGTTCCAGTAGAATCAGTATCATTTTTCTATTTAAACAAGAATACAAATAGTCGATTACTTTTTGATTTCATTATTAAAAACGCAATTTATGACATGTACTTAATAGAATTTTCTATCTTGAAATCTCAGCAAGCTCAAAGCATAAACGAATTCCAGCTTTAAGCAGGAAGTGATGAATTCTTTCATAGTTTTGTTTCTCCTGTCATTTACTTAATTAATATGGTGACACTTGAGCATAAATTTTTTTTTAAAATATATATATTGTCAAGATTTGTTCATTTTTTGTTCCTCTAGTAAAGTGGTTGATTCAATTTACAATCAAACCTAACCTAACTCTTTGGGAATCTCACTAGCGGAATGAGAGTTGCATTTTTTTAACGAAACAGATTGATTTGTACAGTCAAACCTAACCTATTTCTTTTGAAATCCCTCTATTGGAATTACATTCTTTTAATGAAGGATATCGATTTGTATGGTCAACCCTAACCGAGCTCTTTTAAAATCCCTCCCTAGACAATCTCAGGTTGTACAAAGTAGGTTCTAACAACCCAACAAACTCATTCAATGAAACCATTTCATTTGGACAGTCCACTGTAACACACTCATACAGTGTGCATTCTGATTTCAAAGCAACAGAGTCGTATGAACACTTATAAGATTGTTGAGATGTCTTCAAGAGATTGGCTGATGATCAGACTGACATGGCATCAGTGACATCAGCACCTAACAGCTTATGAGAACCTTCAAAGTTTAGAGTAAACTTTCCCACCATATGCTAAGAGTTTCCTATCAAGGGCTGAGATCAAAGGCTGAGATCTTCTGCCTTGGTGATCTATGTCCCTCTCAACCAACCAATGAAAAGGAGGCCAGCCCTAGTCTATTTAAACCTCTCACTCCCATAGCCTTCTTCACTCAACCTAGCCACCTTCCATGGTTAAGCCGTTTCGGTGCTCAAAGTACGGATATGAGAAAATTGGCCTATGCTTTTTAATTTTTCTTATGAAAATATTGGAATGTACGGTTATGGGAAAATCGATTGGCTCTAGACAATCTCTCATCTCAATCGGTAAACACCTAATTCCCTCTCCTCTATCCTCTTTACATTTTATTTATAGTATAGGTTTAATGTGGGTGAGTTTCTTATTTATTTATTTTTTTAATAGTATAGGTTTATTGTGGGTGAGTTTCAAATACCGAATTGAGCCGCATGTTATGGTTTATGGAGATGTTGCGGTGTTGCTGAAAAACATACAATCAAACCGCCGACATCTTTAGTCCGAATAATCTCTGCAAAGAATTGACCCAATATCAACGGTGTTGAATACCATTTCACAAGTCTGTTGTACGTAGCTGTTGTAGGTGTTTTATATTTATTGTCGTAGTGAGTTTCAAAACTTTCATATAGTGGAGGATGAGGTTTGGCCTAGTGACAAACACCATGGAAATTCATGTAAGTTTTTTTACATTTATTGGTTTTAAATATTTATATTTTCAATTATATTTTTTAATAACTTTTATATTTTCAATTATATGATAATGCATATGTATATATTTATTGGAAACATTTATTTATCTATTGTTTTATTCCATTGCGGTAAAAATTGGACTCGCAATAACCTACTACAACAACAAATTCAAGGGCATGAGAATGAGAGATGCTGACCAATTATTAACGTGTATTCTTATGTTATAAGTTGACGGTTTTGAGACTGTAGTTCAATTGACTCTTAATTTACATTATACTTCAATTATATTCATTTATAAATATTTGTAGATGTCTATTTTTTTTCGTTTTGATATTCTAGTTCCTTTTTATATACACTGTAATTAGTATAAATTATAAATTGAGCACTGTTTAGGGTAATATATATAAATAAATAAATAAATGTATCTTTGATAGCATTATTCAACAAGAAAAAAATAATTTATTTTCAAAATCATTCCTCCGCGAGTTTTTTTTTTTTATTTTTGACCATCACATTCATCGATAATAAAGACCATAATATTTATGGATTTTTTTATTTTCGACCATGACATGCATTATTTCCAAGGGCAAAGGCTATTGAAAATGTTCTCCTGATCCAATTTTCATAACATTTCTAGCAACCTCTTTCCTCTATCTCCAACGAAGTTTTCCTCGGAAATAATTTTATTTCTGAAGGAGATCAACGACCTTTTCCTGTCATAATTGAGCATTTTCGAGGACATTATAACTTTTTTCAACGGCTTTTAGCTATGAAATTCTTAATGATAGTTGGTTATATTCACCGATTTTCGCAATAATTGCTTCTTTGACAGCCGGATTAACTGCATTTTATATGTTTCGGATTTATTTACTTACTTTTGAAGGACATTTAAACGTTCGTTTTCAAAATTACAGTGGCAAAAAAGGAAATTCCTTCTATTAATTTGGATTTTCTCTCCTATTTACTACGGCGGCGAAGAATCAAATTATCACTATATTTATTCCTTTTTCTACTTCTTCTTCCAAGTGCAGGGGAGCATGTGGTTTAATTCG